>CAJVQA010000008.1:0-60065 GCA_910591915.1 Cetraspora pellucida
CCTGCTCTACAAACTTTTTTTATAAATTAATATTAGTTTACTTAATATAATTTTTTATAAAATTAAATATAAAAAAACTTTACCATTAGGTTTATGTATAATTTTAAAATACTACACTCTACCTTTAAGATGACCTTTTTGGTCTTTTGACTTTATTAATATTTTTGTTAGTATTACAACAAGCATACAACTGGTTACATCTGTAACTTTTTTATATTACCTATTTAAAAAGTCTGCCTAAAAGTTTTTTATTAATTGTCATACCTAATATCTTTGCTTAGATGTTCTATTTAAACTCTTTAATCTAAAACTTTTGTATCAACTTCACTAGGTTACTTGTACCTAGATTCTTATCTTAACCTTAAGACAATTTTATTTTCAAAAGTAAACCTATCAGAATGAGCTATATATTTTCTATCTACTAATAACCTGAATTTTTTATTATAGTTAAGACTAATACTTGCAGTTAGAATTATCTATTAAACTGCTATTATCTTTATAAAGTTTATCTAAACCCTAATATTTATTTTTCTAGTATCTTCTCTATTATTCTTTACTAGCTGCAACTCAGAACTAACAGACTCTTTAAATTTCCAATTTAGATGACCCAGTATAATATACTTATATATATATTTTTTTTAATAATTCTGACAGCCTAGTTGGTTATATACTTCTCTATATATCTTGTTATCTGATTTATCTGACAATTTTTATAAAAGTGTTTTATAGACTTCTATCAGTCTAACAATATCATTAAAAGTTTATGCTGCTTCTTTATTTAGAATTTTTAAATGAACTTCTGTCTTCTTAGTTTTTTAGTATTCTATACTTAGTAGTCTTGTTATAATTTTGTACTAAAGCCTTATGCAATATCAGTTTTTATATTTTTTTATATATGTGTAATGTTATACTTTACATAAATGTTTTAAGCTTTCAAAATCAGATAAGCCTTAACCTGATATACTTAAGATTATAGATGCATAAATCCAACTGATTAACAAAAGTTACTATAATACAGATATAATTTTTAAAATTTGTTGTCTGTAAGAATTGAACCTTAGACCTGCCACTTAAAGGTTAACAACTTATCTACTTCACTAGGTCACTACACATCTTTTTGTAGTGATTTATAAAATTACATTATCAAAAAAGTTGTTAATAAAAGTCAAAAGACCAAAAAAATTAGCTTAATACTAAAAAAAAAAAAATAAATAGCTAAATAATACAAACTAAAAATGTAGATAATAATTTTTTTTTATAATATCAACTTGTAATTTTACTTTTATCAAATTAATATTAATTAATACATTGAATTTTTATAATATATTTATATTATTATATTACTATAGACATCTAATATAATATTATACTTATACTTTATCTATTTGTTATAGCTATATATTGTATCTATTATAGATAAATTTATAGATATATATTATACTATATTTTTCTAATACTTTACCTAACTATTTGCAATCTTCTTGTCTACTTCTTACAATAATTTCTTTTTTTTTTAAATTAATTAATTTTAGTAATTTTTTATTTTTCTTGCTACTAACTTAATATACTAATTTAGTATTATTAATTTTCTTTTAACCAACTATTTTACTAGATTTATTAGATACTAGATTGTTTATTTGCAGTTATTATGTACATTTTTTGTATATTTTTATAATTAGTATTAGTTGTAGCTTGAATGCTTATACGTCTTGCAAATACTGACTTTGTACTGCTATACTACTAATCTAGTATTGCAAAAACATCTAAAACCTTGATTTATAATATACAGATATAGTAATTATTATTAAAATTGTAATATGCAATTGTTAATTCTGTTTTTTTTTAAGATTTCTATAGTACTTGTTTAAGATATTTTAATTATAGTTAAACTATTTTTTTTACAGATCTTCTTTGTATATACTGCTTTGTTTACTACTTTAGTTTTAGTTATATTTAATATTATACTTTTAGTTAAGTATTTTGCAAGTTGAATACAAAGATGTTAGTGTTGCTTTATTTTTAGAAAACTTACTTGCATAATACATTATATAACAGAATTTTTTATAACACTACTGTTATACATAGTACCTTTTTTTACAGAATTAATTTTTTTTTAAAAATTTCTAATCTATTTTTATATTCATTTTAGAATTTTTTACAAGTCTTTACATTTAATTTAACTTCTATTTTAGATTATAGAGTTTAAAATTCTTAGATTTTGCCTTCAGTCTAACTTGAATTGTTAATCTTATCTGTAAAGAATTAGCAGTTTAATTATTAAGTTATAGAGTCCAATCTCTAAATAATAATCTTTATAATAATTATATATATTAGTTTTTAAACTTAAAAAAAAAAAAGTTTGCTAATAATTATATAATTATTAAAAAAATTTTTAATTATTATTATATATTGTTATAAATATTATCAAAGTTTAAATTATATAGATTAGTATATTAATAATTATTTTAAAAATTGTACTATACAGATTTAATATTATATATAGTATTAAGATTAAAAATTAAATATTTGTATAGTATAAAGTTTTTTAGATAATCAGCTCTATAACTTAATATTAAAGTTGTTAACTTCTTACAAATTAAATCAACAGTTTAAGTTAGACTAAAAGTAAAATCTTAGAATTTAAACTCTGTAATTTAAAAATAAAAGCAAATTAGATGCAAAGCCTTGTGAAAAGTTTTAAGATAAAATACAAAAATGAATTAGAAATTTCTAAAAAAAGATTGACTTTGCAGAGAAAAAGCACTATATATAATAGTAGCATTACTGAAGATTTAGTTATATAACAATATTGCATAACTTTTTAAATAGAGCAGCATTATATATATTATAAAAATAAGTTTTCAAAAAAAACCTATTTTATTTTTATTAGAGCAAATTAAAATTTTTTATAAAAAAAAGCAAATCTAATTTATATATTTATATTTTTTATAATTTTATTTATTCAAAAAAAATATTAAAAAATTTTATTTTTTAAGTAAAAGTAGATCAAAATAATTTTGTTTTCAAATTTAATTCTTATTAAAATAATTTTATTTTTATATATAGACAGTATCAATATCTTTGTATCCAATTTGCAGAATATTTAATTAGAAAATAATACAGTATAGCTAAAACTAAAATAATAGATAATGTAATATATATAAAGAAGAGTTATAATAAAAAATTAGTTTAATCAAACTTAGAACATTTTAGATAGGTTTTTTTAAGGTACTTAATAATTTTTATTGAGATAATTGTATATTATCACTTAAATGATGAATATTATACATATATAGTATTAGTTATTTTAAATTATATTTTATTTATATGATCAAGATGATTATAATTCAATAGTAATTTTTATAAGTTATAATAAGTAATAAGATTATAATCTATAATTAACTAATAGGTTATAACAAATTATAGATTAACACTATATCTGTATACAATAAGTTAAGGTTTTAGGCCTTTTTGCAATACTCAGCTAATTATATAATTAATAATATATTTGTAAAAAAAATTACAAAAAATATATATGATTAAACTAACTATAAAAGTATAATTAAAAAAAATATATAATAAATTGCAAATTGGTAATTCAGATTTTGATAAGTTTAGCTATGCCAACAGAATACTAAAAAATATATAAGGCTATATATATCCAATTAATAGCAACAAGAACAAGAAACTACATAAGTTAACTAATTTAAAAAAAGAAAAAATTATTGCAAATAGTAGACAGATAGGCTGCTATTAGGCTAAAAATAAGAGAAAATTAAGGTACAACAAGATGATTTATAGCTTTTTTAGTAATTTAGTAACAATAATTGTAATACATAGTGAAGGTTATAAAATATAAAAAAATGTAAATATAATATTATATTAGATGTCTAGAAATAGTAGCACAAATATATATATAACTATATATAATAGTAATGCAAAAAGCTAATAAAATTCAAGTTACAATTTGATATTATAAAAAAAAATTTTGAATTTATATAAAAATGGTGAATTTTTTAAATTTAAATCCAACCTTTAGTCACTATACATTCTAGTATTATTACTAATATAATTTAGTTAATTAAAGCTTTATATTAATAATTTATCCATGATTAATATAAGAACATCATTTATCTTTAATTAAAGTAGTCCAAGCATTACAATTAATGCATAGAGACTTGTAGCATTTAAAATATATAATAACAATTTAATCAATATATTTCAATACATTAAATGTAAAAAAAAGTAAATTTGCACTAGTATTTGACTAAATTATTGTAAATCTGATTTAGTAAATACTTAAATACAAAAATAACAAAATGTAAAATTTAATGAAAAATTATAACAATTTATTTCTAAAAATCAAGTACTTTCATAAATAAGAAATTGATTCTAAATATTTTTATTTATTGTTTACTTTTTTTTTTTTACATAAAAAGAAAGACTATATTATATATTACTTCAAACTATATTATTTAATTATTGCTACTTTAATATATCTTTTATACTATTCTCTAACACCCAACACTCTATTTTTCAGTAGGATGTAATCTCAACTCAGATATTGTTTCAATGCTACAACTATGAAATATATTTAAAAAACTATTTGATCACAATATTTGCAATAGTACAATCAGCGTAGTCACAAGCATAATAAATGACCAAACCATTAAGTCACATTTCTAACCATGACAAACATCATCAAACTAAACATACAAAAAGAAACATCCTATTTTAACATCAATGAAAACCAGCATCTAGAAGTCAAATTCCTATTCAAAACGCATTTGCTCTCACAATCCACAAGACCCAAGGATTAACCTTACCTCACACCATGATAAATCACCATGATAAATGTAGACCACAAAATATTCGCGGAAGGTCAAGTCTACGTCGCAAGGAGCAGAGCTCCTACGTGGGAATCATTAACATCATTAACTTTGATTTTAACGCCATTAGACCAAACAAATCAGTAATGGAAGAATATGCGCGACTAAACGAAATACACAGAAAAGGATTAGCACATATGCTAAATAAATAATCTTATGATTACTTTTTCTCTATCATTACCGTCTCTTAACCTTCGTTACACACCCCATCCGAATTTGAAAATTAAAAGATCTTTGAAATATTTATTTTACTATAGAAAATATCTCGCAACATAATGACTACAATTTAATCGTTTTCATACCATTCGATTCATCTCATTAAAATGAATCGAATGTTATAAAAACTTTCAAATTCCAACCATAAGTTCGTAAAATATCATCAATTATTTAACCCTCGATTTTGCTTCTATTTATTAAAAAATATTTTCTTTCAAAAATCACAAGGTTAAAAATACTTTAACGTACATTTCAGTTTGTTTACCTATAAATTTGTTCGTTACACAAACTCCCAGATATGAAAGGAGCGAAAAGTTGGAAGTGAATAGTTCTCATCATGACGAATTTAGCTCCTGAAGAACTTCGATATTACGTACTGATAAATGATGTTTTGATGGTTCAGTAACGACTATATACATGGTTAATTACAAGACTAAATGGGCTAAACTCGCTATGATGAAAACTTAAATATTCACTTCCAGCTTTTGTAACTTATACTTAATTAGGGTTAGTTACTATTTTAGGTATCATTTAAATTGCCTGATTGTCAAATTGTCCAATTGTCAACACTGATCTTTAAGATTACTTGGAGTTAAACTCGACTGTAGGAAACCGGTCAATTACGGTTTCGAACCGGTCCTATGATGGATCGTGGTCTATTGGTCCAAACCAGACTAGTAATACCCCTAATTATACTATATTTTTTAAAAAAGTTTATATAGATTTTTATAAAATAATTTAATTAAAATATAACAAATGAATTTTATTAAACATAAAGAAGATGGTCAGCTTTAATATTATAACCGCTCAAATATGATCTAGTCCGTTTTAGATGATTTAACCACCAAGATGATCGTTTCGATGAGACGATTTTAACGAGCGCAAGATTGGTAAAATCTAATCACGGGACCCGAATATCATAAAGATTTGTGCATGAAAATTTGCATGTTTACATATTTAATTTTATTTAAAAAGACAAATATTCAATGATCTCAGGATTTTGTAATTGGAGTTTAACAATTTTGTGCTCTTAGAATCGTCTTATGTATAAAGACGATAATTTTAGTTATTCACTGTCAAAGATTATATACTTGAATATGCATGAAAATATTATACCATATCGACCGATTCGTGGAATACCCAAAATTTTCAGAATTAAATTAGTACCCAAATAAAATTATATTTATATAGGGTTTTATTGAGAGAATAACCAATAAATTTTAATATTATAATTTCTTATCTATAAAATCTAATGGGTTGGGTAACACCTTGCCGATCCATTGTAATACCGGAATTACTTTATAAAAACATCTGAATATTTTTGTTTCTTTTTTATAATTCCAGAAAAACATGGAATTGAATAACGTTGATATAAAATCGCGACCAATTAACATCAATTGTCTGCAATGGTCTAAAGAGAATCACATTTCGGTCATATCACCCTCAGGCATAGATATTTTTGTAAGTATCAATAAAATGACGAAGTTCAGAATGTTATCGTTATAATTAGTCTTATTTTTATATAGATACCATCATATAGAAGTAGATATACCCGTGATGCTATAGTAATCTGTCAAGATTCTAGTGATCGAAATCCTATCAAGATTAATGGTAATCTTCATTCATGGTGATGATTATTTTACGTATACAAAAATTATTGATCCTCTCATCAAATTTCAGATTTTAGTTCCACACTTATAAAAGATATACCAGAAGTTTTCAAATGCTTTACTTGGTCTCCAATAGGTTGTTCTATTATTCAAAGGTATTTGTTCAATTTCTTTATGTTTAAAATAATAATGCCGATAAATTGATTATTCATATGCTCATTTTACATCTACACGCAGTTGTTTATTTGTTGCAATAACATCAAGATTTCATGTGGCAATATATGGTCCTAAGGATGGTCCTTTACAGAGGGATTGGATAGAGGTATTTTATAATTTAGTCAATGGTCTTTTTTTTTAGCACATGTCTTTCAAAGTTAGCTATTCAGTTTATTACATGATAGGTTGAGAATATGTCACCTAGATTGTTGCAGCATTACACAGATCAGAACTCTGAAAATATAACTGATGTGACCCTATTGAATAAGCTGCAATCCATATGTATGTTTTCTATATATAACTATAAGCATTACCTCTTCATATTAATTTATATTTTAATACATTTATTTGTTCCAATGTTTCAGCCGTATCTTGGTCTCCTTTGTGTTTTCCAAAAAACTTTGACCATTTCTCTGTAATAGCAATAGGAAGTAAGGCTGGTACTGTAACATTGTGGAGGCAAGTATACATTTGATTTTTATCTAAAGTTTCTTTAATATTTTCTGCTAAAATTGAATTTTTTTTGTTTATGACTTAAGTTATAAAAATGGACTAGATCATATCTTAACAATGCAACCACATGTCTCTTGGGTTATAACATCATCTTGGTCGCGTTGGCTCGAATTAGGCCAGGATCAATGTATGACCTCAATTCATTAGGAAGCAATTTATTAGTATCACATTAACTATAACATATTTGTGATTTTATGATAAAGATGTATCAAGTTTTGTGACTGCATCAGATGACGGTTCGGTTTATATGTGGAGAGTAACTATATCATTAATCCCTGTTATATCTTCGGGTATAGAAAATATAAAGCTACAAGCATCAATCACTCTACATGCGACACTTTCTCAGGCTGACAATCGACCTGCATCAATAATGAAATGGTATGAGTGTAATGTATGTACTATTGCAATGTCTACATTTTTTTATGCATAAATATATATATATCAACATCAAATAATATTGGATATTAGAATGCAGGAGAAAGGTTAGCTATAGTTAAAGGTCTCAAGATCTATGTTTGGACATCAACCAGATTGCCTTTAATTAATACAGATTTAGAACCTCCAAAAATGTTCAAAATTCCTTTATCTAAAGGAACAATAGGTACATTTCATTACACATAAAAGTTTTATCCTATTTATTATCTTTATTTCTTTGATCTTCTGAGATATATCTTTTTAGTAGCGATGATTTGGAATTATGATGGAACTCAACTGTATATCTTCAATAATGAAGGTAATAATCTAACGCTTGACATCTCAGGAACAGAGATTGATATTAATGAATTCACAACAAAATATATCAATGATGTCCTGGCTACGAAGTGGCAATTACAATATGAGGATAATGAGGATGAGGATGAAGATGAAGAATTTGATGAAGAATCTTTTTCAAATGAAAATGTGGGAAATGATGACATGACACTATCAGAAGTTGAGCCCATATACTTTGGGGCTGATGGTTCTGGCAACAGTCTTTTTTTTGCTGTTCTTTTTGCGTGAGCTTTTAATTTTTATAATTGTTTTCTGAAATTTCTGGAATGGCAACCAAAACACATTTATTCACAAACTTATCAAATTTAGATTAGAGTCGCCTGATGCTTTATATGTTACTGATAAATTTGAAGTTTCTTATGTGACTTTTTGCCCAAGTGAAGAACAATCAAATAGTGAGCTCGTACCTTCGTTGGTCACGAGACTTAAAAACATGCTCGAAGACGCATATATTTGTAAGCATTGCTATAGCAAATTGACATATTATTTATGATGCTAATGCAATAAATAAAATTTGTTTACAGTAGAGAGAAAATCGACAAATTATCTTATGTGGGATTTATTGGAATATTGTGTCCTTGAAAATGAATTCGATAAAAATAACTCACTGCTTCATCAATTGGACAAAGCCTGTTGGGATTGCTATAATAAGTACACTGCATCATCTTCAATTGGCGAACTGTCAGATAATACTGAATTTAATACAGAAGATTTAACGTAAGAACAATAAATATACCTTGTTTATATAAAGGTCTACAATATAACAGCTGATTAATATTTGATTATTATTTAATGAATTTGAACACAGTGATTTTTCTTTAATTGGCATTATAATGAAATGGAAAAATGTGCTTTATAGAAATCGTTCTTTAAATGCCCTTCGGTTGCTCGTGCACATTTATAATAGCACTACGGTAAGTATAGGATTATCATTAATTAGTATAGGAACCATATATATCTGTCTAATAAATATGGCAAATGTATATCGAAGCGTTTAGAAGCTCCTTCAGGCCTTCAATTACAACTAAGCCCTGCATTTGAAGATTGTTTGAAAAGAATTGAAAAATATTTTTTAAAACAAGTTCTGTCCACGACTGTAGATTGTATTAAATGTGGAGTAGTAATTAATAGTGGTAAGGTTTTAAGTTTACTAATTGAAATGTGTTGTATTATTGTATTATTAGAGTAATTGCTTGTTTTTTTTTGTTTTTTTTTAGAACGTGATCAACTATTCGTTGTTTATTGGTGCGACTGGATCTTATTATACTTCAGTGATGACAATGAGTTATTAAAATTGGCAAAGTTTTTATATGACTACTTGAGCACTTTACAAGAGAAAGTTGAGATAGTCGGCAGTCTGGAAACTGAACAAGCTTGGACGTCACAATTGATTTCATCTAAGAAAAACAAAAAAACTAAAAAGACACCAACACGAGCAACATGTCCTGCATGTCAGTCAAATATCCTTTAAAATTTATTAGATTTCTTATTACGAGGTTAATTCTACTAATTTTAACATAAAAGCTATTATTGTATTCTTAATTCAATTAATACATGTATCGTTCATGCGAGGTCCAACAGGCAGATGTACCAAAGGACATGTTTGGGGTAATATAGTGTGTGAAAATAATGAAAATCGGTTATTTTATTTAAATCATTTTTATTTACTTCTTTTTTTCAATATCTTTTCAGATCTTTGCTCTATAACTTTAAGCATTGTGGCAGATAAGCACGTGAGATCCTGTAGTAATTGTAATCGTAAAATCTTGGTGGCATCAGATCCTTATAATTCAATGGATAATTCTGTGGACGAGCAGTCTATTGCGTCATCAATAGTTGTGAAGGCAATTTTTGAAACTTGTGAGAAATGCTTTTATTGTGGAGGTAATTTCATATTTCGACAAACCTAGGTTAATAATTAATTATCATGTTGCTAAAACCTATAGACCATTTTGACCATGCAGTAATTTCACTATTGTGCCTATTATTTTAATATATATAATGTTCTTATAGTTATATAATAATTTTATAAATCTATGAATTTTAAATATTACCGATCATAGTAAACCATTAAATCTAGTTAGCATGCAACATGCGATTCGAATTAATCTTTAAATGTAAAACGCAATATGCTTTTTCCTCGTAATTTTTAAAATTTATCGTATAGGATCCAAACTTGAAGCTTTTTATAGATTAAATTTCGACATACTAAAAATTCAAAGCATGTGTTTAATTGGTAGCACTCATATAATGGCAAAAAAAATAATCAAGCTAAGTTTCACGCAATTCGGGAAGTATTTTTTCTTATAATCGTAAATATCGTAAATCGTATCATTTTCATAAATAAAAAACAAATGTACCTATGGTGTAATTAGTGATGTCGTAGAATGATTGCTATAATAGTTACGACATAAGCTTTAGCTGGCTTAAGCCGTAACATCACTGGGACGATTCTACGGCATCACGAGGTGTAACTACCTAGTGCTTTAATTATATTCTGGCATTGCATGTATCAAATTAGTACAGGTTTTAATATTGAAATTGGCTTAGCAAATTGATAGTTGACTTCAGTTCTTAAATTTTTAACGATAATATATAACTAACGCGTGTCTTGAAAAGTTTATTATTAACCTAATTTTTTTGGCTTAAATTATGTACCACAGTAATTTAATAACACTAACAAAAAAAAATTGTGATCACATCTAACGCTAAGTTTATTTATCACCTTAAGAGATTTAACAACGTAGGAAAATTTTTAATCTGGCAAAAATGCGACTATACAATCTAGCAAAGTCGAATGAACGAATTGGCCCAAAATTTTGGGGTTTTCACAAAAAATTATAGATTTTGACTATTAAAACTATTCTTTAATAGAAAGTAAATCGTTTCATTCATGCTCTTGGAGATTGGTACGAAATTTGATTCGATAACACTTAAACAAGATACACAATAATACAATTTTGATTGGTTTTATTTTTTTACACTTTACATGTTTTATTAAACGATTTCGATTACTTAAAAAATTTACTAAATTACATGCATCGTAAATAAAAATATCTCTTAAAAAAATTAATCTATATTAACAAAAAAAATCTTTTTTATAAAAATCGGAAACGTCGTAATCTTTTTAGAAAAGATTTCAAAACTTTCAAAGACTTTCTAATAATAAAAAATTGTTAATGAAAATGATCACCAAATAAATACAATAATTTATTTTAGTTCTCAGTATACAAAGTTTTCCTTTACAGAATAAGAAAGGAACGTAACCATTTCCTCTTAACGTAATTTTACAAAATGGTAGATCTTATTCCAGAAAACTACATCAAACTACCGATTATGTGCAGAACCAACCGTCTTGACAATCACTTCCTCCGGAGTCCAACCCCACACAGGAAGGTTGGTTCCGTCCATGTTTAATCCGTCTAGTTGGCAGCCAACACAAATAGAAAGGTAGCCTGAGGATTTACAACTTCGAACTAATAATAAAAATACTTACTTTATTCCTAAAGCACCAAAAACTACGAAGCCTGAAACCTACGCATAAAGATACATACAACCTTGTATGTATCCGGCGATCTCGACGTAGTGTTTTTCGAAATAAAATAGAAACTATCTAAAAGAATATGTTATACATAATATATATAATAAAGGTTTTTGTTTAGTGAAAGCGTAAAAAAGGTAGAGGCGAACGATAAAAACGTAAAGAAAAATAATAACGAAATATAATTTTTATATTTATTGTTTTGTTAAAAAAAAAAACAAACGTGATTATTTTAAGTCATGATAATCGAAAAATTGCGTCACTGATACTTTTATGGTATTTAGTGAAACGATTGATTATCATCTAATCTTGCTCACGTGAAATTCGAAACATCTGTATTAAAATACATAATACAATAATATTGCTACCGTACTAAATACCGGTATTGTCAGAACCGCTTCTAATGAAAGTTGGTGGAACACTTGATCACATTTGATCCCGAACTTTTATAGCCTCCAAAAAACCATTTTGCAAAATTTCAAGGGCTTTAATTATAAAAACTTCGATATTGCTACGTTAAGACCTGAGTTATTTATTACCTGTTCTTTTGCTTTGAAAGAACAAGCTGATGTTAGATTCTGACTCAGAACTAGTATATGTACAGGAATTTGAGTTGTATTTGAGATCTTTAGGTGACAATTCAGATTGAAAGGTTAATATTGAATTCTGTTATAGAATGGCATACACAACCAAGAACGAAAAAAGCACTTGATTGGTATTTAAAGGAGTAATTCCGGTAAATAAACTAATATTAGATTCTGTTATAGAAATAGTGTAGGTACAAGCAAGCATAAAAAAAGGGACTAGAGCGGTCTTTGAAATCTACTGGTGACAATTCAGATGGTCAAAATAATGTTAAATTCTGTTACGGAAACGGCATAGGCACAGCAAAAGACGAAAAAATACATTTAATTAGTATTTGAAATCTACTAAAATAGTAATTCGAATGGACAAGCTAATGTTGGATTCTGCCGCAAAAACTGTGTAGATATAGGCGAATATGATAAGGAATTTGAGTAGTATTTGAAGTTGCTGATGAACAAGCTAATATTGAATTCTGTTATGAAAATGGCATAAAAACAGCCAAGGACGAAAAAACGGCATTTAAAATTTGCTAAAATGGTAATTCGGATAGATAAGCTAATTTTGGATTCTGCCACGAAAAATAGCATAGGCAAGTATGAAACAAAGGAATTTGAGCAGTATTTAGTGAAAATTTAGATGGTCAAGCTAATGTTGTATTTTAGAAAAATGGTATAGTTACAACTAAGGACGAGAAAAAGGCGTTTTATGTAGCATACCAACTTGGCAGCGCACATTTTCCGGACGCTCTTTATTTATCTTAATAACAAACGTGCTTGATCAGCTCTACTAGTGAAAATTGTATTCAGAAAATGTGTGTCGGGTTGGTGCACTGCCGAAGTAGGATAAAAATTAGATCAGAGAGTCTTAATTCTGATCTATCGTGACAATTGAGGTTACTACAAATTGAACATGATCCTTAAACAATTCTCAATAATATTATTAAAAATATCATTGATTTCTGTCTAAAGTGTTATAAGAATTGCTGAAATTATGATATAATCTTTGTACACTACTGACTTATACGTAGGATTAATTCGTCTTAAATTCTGGCTTATTAAAAATTTTGCATTCAATCTATTAGATGAGATGGTCGAGTACATCCTTAGATTGGGTTAGGGTTAAATAAGTTGGGATAGATGTATTAGTATCTATTGGAACTTTTTAATAAAGTTATTATTACAATATATCGTAAATCTATTAATATAATTGGTTACGTGATAGGGTATGGCGACGTATCGTTATGGCGTTAAATTGTAAAATCCGATTCTCTTTTTAGTTGGGTTAATTAGGTGCATTTATTAAAGAGTACTTAAAATAAATTTTATTCAATTCATTGCTGTATGAAGAATTTTTAAATTGTGCAAATAGAATATTTTATTATGTTGATTTGCAATTTATACGTAGATATGGTGAAAGAATAGAATGACACATAAATTCAAATTCGTATGTCAAAACTTTTTGCTACATATACGATAATAAAATTGAATAATTATTTTACGACAGGGTGAAACCCGCGCAGAATAGTTACGTTATTGACGCAAATCCTACCTAAAATAGTAACTAGCCCTAATTAAGTATAAATCTGCATCAAGAAAGTTATCATCTCTGCGCGAATTTCACCCTTTCATATTATTTTTGTGTAAACTCTACATAGAAACTACTACGTAGCATTTGTTCTGGAATGTATATGTTATGAGTCATAAATTATTTCCTTATAATTATTCACATTTGATGAGATTAGATGATTTACACCGTACGGTGTATTTATTTTTGCTTTAAAAAATAATTGTTAGTATGAATGCATAGGCTATTTTTAAAAAAAAATTTTTTAACTATTGTAAAATAATATTACAGTCAAATTATTCACTAAATTCTAGCTGTCACAATGTTTGGGATTAGAGTTTGTAACTGGTTTGATTTTTTATATGGACTAGGTGCTGCAAAAAGAAAGTTGACAAATTTTTCAATTCTTTTTTTGCATAGGATCATGTTTTATTAAGATACAAAATCAGATGTATTTGCAGTATAGCTTTTTGAAATCTATTATTTTCATGGTTTATTAAAAAATTGATTTTCCGATCCTTTCCTTTTAATATTTTAAACCCGTGTAACATATGAAAAATAAAACCGGCTCCAACACTACTATTTTCGGTTATTCATTTAATTTACAAAATTCTTTGTTAAATGCTAATTGTCAGTTGCCAAATAAGAATTATGGCTGAATGATTTTTACTTTTTAGTTCTTCATTTAAGAATTTTCCATAAATGTAACTTACGATTTTTATATGTACGTAGAAATATAAACTATTTTGTTAAAATTATTCCCAAAATTCTTACTGAAAATATATAGATATAATTTGTATTCAGAGTATTGTCCGCCAAATATTTAGTTAGAATAATCTTTTGTTAAATGGGCAATATTCATTCTCAAAGATCTGTTGATATGTCCTTTATTGCACAAATAGCTTCTGAGACGGAAGATTCTGATGCAATGAGTTTAGTTGACAACGACTATCAAGATGGAATTGGAGTTGAAATGGATGAACATAAGGCATTCATTTATTATCAAAAATCAGCGGAGATGGGGGATGCTAATGGAACATATAATGTTGGATATTGTTATCGTAATGGAATTGGAGTTGAAAAGGATGAAAATAAGGCATTCATTTATTATCAAAAATCTGCAGAGATGGGGGATGCTAGTGGAACATATAATGTTGGATATTGTTATCATAATGGAATTGGAGTTGAAAAGGATGAAAATAAGGCATTCATTTATTATCGAAAATTTGCAGATATGGGAAACGCTAGTGGAATATTTACACTTGGTAATTGTTATAAAGATGGAATTGGAGTCGAAAAGGATGAACATAAGGCATTCATTTATTATCAAAAATCCGCAGAAATAGGAGATGCTAGTGGAACATATAATGTTGCGCAATGTTATTATAGTGGAATTGGAGTTAAAAAGGATGAACATAAAGCATTCATTTATTATCAAAAATCCGCAGAGATGGGACTCGCTAGTGGAATATATAATGTTGGTTGTTGTTATCATGACGGAATTGGTGTTGAAAAGGATGAACATAAAGCATTCATTTATTATCAAAAATCTGCAGAGATGGGATATGTCAATGGAACTTATAATGTTGGATATTGTTATCATAATGGAATTGGTGTTGAAAAGGATGAACATAAAGCATTCATTTATTATCAAAAATCTGCAGAAATGGGGGATGCTAATGGAATGTATAATGTTGGATATTGTTATCAAGATGGAATTGGAGTTGAAAAGGATGAACATAAGGCATTCATTTATTATCAAAAAGCTGCAGAGATGGGAAACGTTAGTGGAATATATACTGTTGGATATTGTTATCAAGATGGAATTGGAGTTGAAAAGGATGAAAATAAGGCATTCATTTATTGTCAAAAATCTGCAGAGATGGGAGACGCTAATGGAATATGTAATGTTGGATATTTTTCTCAAAATGGAATTGGAGTAACGAGAGAGTTACAAAAAGCCAATTAATGGTACCAGATGTAAGTTATTTTATACTGGCGTAATAAAGGTTTAGATTTTCTTTTAAATAAAGTAATTAAAATAACGTAGCAATCTTCACTCTATAGAACAAATGGAATGGAAAAGTAAATTAATTATGTGGGAAATTTTATATGGAATACCAGTGACTAAATTTTATAACAAAGCATTTAAATTACATTTACAAGAGGAAATAGTACACAGGAAACTAAGGCCACCGATTTTTGAAGTATTAAAGAAATTCTTGATAAGATTCTTGAAGGTGCGGAAACGTGTTATGTTAATTTAATGAAACAATATTGGGATGAAAATCCGAAGAAACGTCCCTTCGCAGACGAAGTCGTAGAAGCTTTTATAGAATGGCAAAATAATGAACAAGTCTTGCCAGGATTATCTAAGTCTCATGAAAAATTTACGCAAGTAATCAACAAGCAAACTTTGGGGTCTGAATATTTTTCAGTATTATTTTTAACCACTCTTGAAATTTTATTGTAAACTTTTAATTATTAAATAAGTCTAGAAAGCAAAATTGATTTATTCTGATAAAATTTACTCTGATAAAATTTACTCTGATAAAATTTACTCTGATAAAATTTACTCTAATAAAATTTACTCTGATAAAATTTACTCTGATAAAATTTACTCTGATAAAATTTATTCTGATAAAATTTATTCTGATTTAGCAACAAATTATTTTATTTAAATCTCTTACAAAGATTCCTTATAAG
The DNA here is from genome assembly GCA_910591915.1 of Cetraspora pellucida. Classification (NCBI taxonomy): domain Eukaryota; kingdom Fungi; phylum Glomeromycota; class Glomeromycetes; order Diversisporales; family Gigasporaceae; genus Cetraspora; species Cetraspora pellucida. The sequence continues at coordinate 16,611 of CAJVQA010000008.1, forward strand.
TTAATGTTATTGTTTTTATATGATAAACAATACGTAGTACTAAATCACACAATGATGTTCAACACCACATATATTTTTTAATAGTTTTACTAGTGTGATTTAATAAAAGCTTGTTATTAAATTTCTTTGTTCCAAATTATATAGCTAATTTTCTGATATAATATTCTTTATATTATAATGTTCTTTATTAATAACGGAAGTATGCATTCAGTGGTGTGCAATTATGAAACGTTCAACTAGTCAATCAAAAAAGCAAGAAAAATATATTCGTGATTAACTCAGTTCTCTCTAGTCTCATGTCCATAGAACCAAAAGTAAGGAATGCATTTGGTGAGGGTATAAATTCTGTATTTATTGGTCAAATATCAAGTGCATGCATTTACGGAGGATACTGGTTTTAAAACTTATGTGCATTTGAGGTGTGCACAAAGTTCTGAGTTCGGACCAAACTTAAGTATGAATTTAGAGAGGATGTGCACTTATAAAGGGCACTTAGGAAGGTTTGACTGTAATAATTCATATATTTAATAAAAGGTTTGATTGATCATTACAAAGAAAATAAACGTAGAGAAATGTATGATTGTTTATCTGTATAAATTTCAGGTTGATATATATTTTTGTCTTTATAAAATTAAACATTCTGGTTTTTTAATAATGAATCCAATGTTATTTTTTCAGTTATTTTTAGTGTTTTCAAATTGCTTTAACAAAATATTTTGCTATGCTGTAATTGAGTCAAAATTGAAAAAACAGAATTCACTAACAAATACATACGTATTAACTGTTCTTTTTGGTTTGATGTTTTTTTTTTTTTGTCAATCATTATTTCATTGTACATTTATTTACTCTTCAGTTGTAGAAATTTGGGTTAATTATTGGATATAATTTCTTTAAAAGATTTAGAGATGTGGTAACTAGGTATAGCAAACTTTTTAAAGATAAGATTATAGCTTTGACTTTTTTAATATATCATGATGTGCTCATGATCATCAGCTAATTATGCCCGTTAAAAGCCTCTTTTGAAAGAAGTTCATTTAAACTTTCTTTAGCAATATTCACGAAAAATTCAAAACATTTCTTAGTGAATTTTTCAAGTACATTTCTTAATTATAAGTGTTAAATTCACAGTAAAGACGATATTATAATGTAATATATCTTTGAAGTATCCCGATCAGAAACACAGTACATAGCATAGCATGAAAATTCCGTGCCAAGTTTTGTTGATCTTTTATCGCGTGGTATATGGAATGTAATGTCGCGCGGCAAACTCAAATAATTGATTGGATTTTTTTTGAATTAAACATATCACAGAAATTATCCAAATAATTTCATAATCGAATATGTTTTAAATTCTGGAGAGAATTTGAAATTGTTCTTGAATACTACGAATGATCGTCCCTAAGATATTTTCGTTAAAAAATTGTACCTAACTATGGTATTAAATTACCATTTTTGATTTAAAAATTTGAATAGAATTATCTTAGGATTAATCTGACCATTTGCGATATTTAGTGCAATGTCAAATTATAAAAATTTCTAGAATTATAAAGTGTACTTAATTGTAGAAATTGAATATTGAAGTTAAAACTTGGACTTTTTCACTACAAATACTGATAGTATGCCCCAAGATATTATGATTAACAAATCTTTTAGAACAATTTCCTCTTAAATTCTAGTCAGACGTGTGCAGAATTAAATGGGCGAAATAGTGCTGGTGCAAAATTTGGCGGTATCGTGATCTCCGAACCAATACAGTATTACTGTTACTGATTTATGTAGGGAAAATACTATATCTGATTGAATGATTTTAACTTCTACAATATGTATTTCGTAGGTACGATAACTCTATTTCACAAATCTACACGAATGTTTTGTAATTATCGTAACATAAGATAATTAAGTCACTTGATTTTGATTTTAAAACCATAAAAAGCTTTTTAATAAAACTGATTTAAAACATTACATTTAAAAACACTAATTTATTGCACACATTTGGAACATCGATCAGCTCAGAGGTCACGATACTGTCAATTTTTGTGCTATCGCTATTTCACTCGTATTAAACGTTCGTATTAGAAGTTCTTTCTTTAAAACCAATTTATACTAGAATTCAATTTTCATAGGAAATAAAATTTCATGTATGATTAAATGATTTTGTGCTTTATTCGTTTTGAAATGATATATAAAGTAACAAAACATTGAGATATTTGGTTTGTTATATTATACTTATAAATATAATATCCCTCTAAAATACTCCCTCTAAATACGAGCGTGGTTGAGTCAAAATTTTTGTTTGATATCCAAAATAATCAGAAGAATAAGCTATGAAATTAAACTCATGAATTTTGATTATGGAGTTCACGGATGGAATATCGGTCATGTACATATGCCCCTCAGCTATACAGTTTGCCATAACTTGTAATTTATAAATTTGTAGCTGTCAAAATAAAATGTAAGCTTTTTTTAAAAACTTATTTAATAGACTAAATTAATTTGCTTCGATATTTTGTAGACTGATATTTAAAATCACGATTATCTAAATCCGAGTCAACTTCCTCATAATGAATAGCGTAATTTTTAATTATTGAATTTGTAATATAACAGATAAATATATTGAATAAATATTTATTTTATCAAATGAAAAATTATTAATTCGAAAAGACATACAAAATAATGTATAACAATTTTTTTTTTTTTGGTTTTTTTTTTTTAACGATTTGAATATATTGAAACGGTTTTTGTCTCGAATCATCAAATATCTTTTAATCAAATAAAAATTCGGTTTAATCGAGCTTTCAAAATTTCAGTATACCCATGACTTAATGCAATTATTGTTGTAGTTCAAATCCTTAACATAAGCCTTACGTTGTTTAACCGGAGTCTTAAAAGCCCTTACAAGAACTTAAAAGGTTAATATTTTATAAGAATCAGAAAAAAGAGAAAGAAGGATTAAAGACAAAAAAAAAAGATACTTATATTACTCTACAAATCGCACGCATTAGCTGGAAAAACCTGATTATAAAATTCGTTGTTTCTTTAACATTACGCGTGGAATTGGATTTGATTACGGATCCTATGAACAAAGAATTTTCATATTTTATGGTTGTATCGTTTCTGCTTAGTCTCCTCTAACCGAATAAAACACATTGTTGAGTGGTTTGTTGGAACAAAAATAACAAAGATAAATGAAAACGGTAAAATATTCGTAATAGACGACTTCTTGAATGATAGGACTGCAGATATGTTTTATTAGTAATGACATGCGCGAAATGAAATAAATAATTGTAGCTGATTTTCTCTACAAACTGCAAGTTTAAGTATATATTTACAGTTTGTCGTTAATAGTCAGCGATTTATATAGGTCATTTGCATATTGTACACCAAGAAAGCAAACAAGAAAAATAAAGGGATAATGGAGCTACAGGAATATAAAACAATAACCCTTTATGCCCCAAAAGTATAAAACCGAAAAAAATGTAAGAAAAAAAAAACGGGTACAAAAAAAAACAAGGATATAGAATCGAGAATATAAAAAAAAAAGAACGAAAATATAAAAACAAATGAAAATATAAAAAACCAAACATATAAACTACCTGCTCTAGTAAAAATAAAGATAAAAAATAGAGCAGGTTATTAAAAAGAATAATGTTTATCGACTTGGTGCGAATATTGCAAATGATTCAAAGAGATCGAAATTAACATCAAGGGTTTTTAAACCAGATTCATAAAACATATACAACATGGTTTTCATGCCCCTTTTTTTCATCAAACGTGTTCACGTTTGCCTGATTCGTTTCCAAATAAGGATACAAGCATTGTTTATTTCTGGTTTAAAAATAAATATTATACGAATTTGTTATATTGTTTACGATAATTTGTCCAGAGTGTAGCGAAGGACTCTTAATTTCTATGCAAAGTGATACCAAAAACGCATCTTTAAAAACGTAGTTGTGAAATTTATAAATTGGTTCTCGTAACAATTTTTGCACGTAAAACCTATGCGATCATTCGGTCTAGATTGATCATCAATTTTGTTTAGATCTTGCTTATACTTTACGTTCATTTATTTTCTACTCTGACTATTTCGACAAAGGGTTTAGGCCGATCAGTCTCTCTCGAATTTCCCCAGCAGGTACTAGTACATTTTTTTTAAGTCTTACGTTTTATGTTTTATTATACAGTATAACATAGCAGGCTTTAATTTGATTGGATAATCGACACAAAACGTTCTACATATTAGAGTAACGTTTCGCAGTTACAAAAAGGATACGAATTGGCAGAACCGGATACTAAAAAATCTTAAAGTATATATCCTGTTTTATAGATTGTCAAAGTAATTCGGTAATCCGTGAAGTAATTCATAGTGTTCCGCAGAATTGGAACCGCTGGGGATTTTTAACATTCCGTCGTCAAGCGATTGGATAATAATTAAGTCACATTCTATTATTACCCAATTGCTTGACAGCGGAACGTTAAACATCCCCTGCGAATCCAATTCGGGTACCCGTTTGCGGAACACTAGTAATTCAGAAGTTAGATGAGAGGTATGTTTGAACGTTTAAGCTTATAGGTACAGTAAATCACTTAAACTTGGTAATTTAATCTGTCTTTCATTTTATGAACTTATTTTTTCGTAATCTCAACTAATATAAAAATCCAACTATAATATAGGTTAATAATATGAAGTTGAGTCATAAGGTTTATAGATTTTATGAATAAAGTTAAAACGAAGCAGTAGTATTGTAACTGTATAACGATTACTGTATTATATAAAAATTAAAAGATCAGTTTGATACGTATTGGAGCGAACAATGAATGTTGGTTAAATTAATTTTTATTAACTATTAGTATTCTATAATAGGTTAAAGTATACATTTCTTGTTTTTTTTTTTGTCTTTGATTCGTTTTTGAAATTTTTTTTTTCTTTTTTGACTGATAGTATGTTATGATTGTTTTTTTTAATAAAATTTTGGTTTTTTTGGAAATTTGTCTGCGACAAGATTATAGTTTTAGATTTAAAGTAATCGAATTTTCTTAGTAAAGACTTTTACTAGTATTAATTTTATTATAGATATTGTTATTTTATACATGAGTTTTTTTTATTCGTGATGATTTAGAATTTTGAAATATTTCGATAAATTTTGATTAACCAATAAAATTTTTACTATATCACAAGACGATCTACAAAACTCAGACCCCCTAGTGCGATTTCTTTAAATGCGTAGTCTACGAAAAACCTTAAACCCATGGCACTATTTGATCAAAATTTATATGATAATTATGACTTTTACTATCTTAAATGTAGTATCCTTAAATACAAAATGGTTGAGTCAAAATTTTTGTTTGATATCCTAAATAATCCGAAGAATAAGCTATTAAATTCGTGAATTTTGATTACAGGTTTATAATTTGTCATGGACGGAATATCGGTCCTGCACATATGCCCCTCGACTATACATTTAAAGGTTTACCGTAACTTGTAGATGTCTAAGAAAAACTAAGTTTTTTTCTTCAAGCTTATTTAATAGACTAAATTGGTTTTCTTCGATATTTGTAGACTGATATTTGAAATCGTGTTTATCCAAATTCGAGTCAATTTCCTCATAATTAATAGCGTGATCCTTAATTATTGAATTTGTAATTTAACATATAAATATATTGGATAAAATATTTATTTTATTAAATAAAAAATTGGTAATTCGAAAAGACATGCAAAGTAATGTATAACAATTTTTTGGTTAACAATTTGAATATATATTAAACCGATTTTGTCTCGGACCATCAAGTACCCGTGATTATTTTTAATTAAGTAAAAATTCGCTCTAATCGAGCCTTAAAATTTTAGCATAACCATGACTTAATGTAATATTGTCGTAGTTCAAATCCTTAACATAAGTCTTACGTTGTTCAACCGGAGTCTTAAAAGTCTTAAAATCCTTACAAAAACTTAAAAGGTTAATAGTTTATAAGAGTGAAAAAAAAAGAAAGAAGGATTATAGACAAGAAAATAATACTTATATAACTTTACAAAATCGTACGCGTCAGCTAGAAAGCCTAATTATAAAATTCGTTATTTCTTTAATATTACGCGTGGATTTGGATTGCGAACCCTATGAACAAGAATTTTCAAATTTTGTAGTTATATCGTTTCTGCTTGTACGCTGATTATAGTTCCTTCTAACCGAATAAAACATATTGACCAAGTGTTTGTTGATAAATGAAAACGGTAAAATATTCGTAATAGATGACCTCCTAAATGATAGGACTGCATGTGTTTTTATTAGTAATGACATGCGTAAAATAAAATAAATAATTGTAGCTGAGTTTGTTACAAACTGCAAGTTTAAATATATGTTTGCAGTTTGTCGTTAATAGTCAGCGATTTATGTAGGTCATTTGCATATTGTGCACCAAGAAAACAAACAAGAATTAAAGAGGTAAATGAGACTAAAGAAAATATAAAACAATAATCTTTAGTTCCAAAAGTATAAAAACGAAACGAAAAAAACGTAAGAAAAAAACGAGGATATAAAAAAAAGCAAAGGTATAAAAATCGAAAATATAAGAAAAAAAAAATAAGAATATAAAAACAAAAAGGAACGAGATATAAAAAAAGGAACGAAAATATAAAAAAAAAACATAAAAATGACTTGGCGCGAATATTGCAAATGATTCAAAGAGAACGAAGTCAACATCAAGGGTTTTTAAACCAGATTCATAACGTGTACGTGTTTCTCACCCACGTTTTTTCATCAAACGCAAAAAATCAAGCGTGACTAACATTTGCCTGATTGGTTTCCAAATAAGGATACAGGCATTGTTTATTTCTACTTTAAAAACACTGTTACACGGATTCTGTTATATTGCTTGCGATAGAAAGAAAAATCGATTTGTCCGAAGCATAACGAAGGACCCTTAATTTCTATGCAAAATGATACCAAAATTCCGAGTTCTCGTAATATAAAATTTTTGCACGTAAAAAATCTGTGCCAGATTTTGTTCAACATCAGCCTACATTAGCTGATTTTGAGGGTTGGGTAAACTGACAGTAAGTTAAAGTTGTTCATTTATTTTCTACTCTGACTATTTTGAAAAAAGTGTGTACATATTTTAACTGCTTTTTTACCATTTAATTTACTATGTAACTTGCAAGAGTTAGATAGGGTTAGATAAGGATTTTAAGTAAGGTTTGTGCCAAAATTATGAAAGGAGTTTCTTTTATTGAACACGAAAAGCCAAAAATTTTGAGATATAAAAGTCTTCATTTTGTGACAAAACCAGGTACATGCAAAATTATGCAAAATTTTTTCAAATTACAATCTAGCCTTTAATTATATTATAATTGGTACGTATAACATTTTGTGTTGGAATTTTTTGCATTTTCTTGTATAATTGTTTGTTGGGTTACTTTTGCTCTGGTTATTGCCTAATGATTCCAATTCGTTGGATGCATTTATCTCTATGGAAACCGCGTAAGATAATTTGTTTGAGAACAATTTGTGTACAACGATTAAAATTTTCAATTTTAATATTTATCTTAATGTTTTCTATTTAATCATATAGCACATGAAGGTTTCATAAGGGCGTCAATCAATGAATGATTCTTTCATTTTTTTTTTCGACTGCTTATTGATTATATAGTCGTTAAATATGTCTCGATAGTTTAAAATCCAAGAAATAAGAGCCAACAAACTATTTGGAGTCATATTAAATTCTTAATATTAAAAATTATTTTATTATATATTTGTTTTTTTTTCTACCCAAAATTATTTAATTTGAACGCATGAAATATAATTTCTAAAATTAAATTTTCGGCGATTAAGGAGTTACAATTTATTTATGTATTCGAATCAAATGATGCAATCTTGCAGGCCGAACTTTTGTACGGAATTTATGTGATTTGGGTTCGTTTAGAGCTATCAATTACATAAAAATTAATATGTAATAATTCGTAATTATGCGATTTGGTGTAGTTTGTCAAGAATCGCACTAAAACAAATTCATAATTTCCGTGTCCCTAGCCAGTAGAAGTTCGTCTGGTTGGCTAATAAATTCAATTTAATTTACATTATTTATACAGTTTAGAGTACTTTTTAAAAAAATGAAAACCAACCATAATAAAGTAAAAAAAAAACCATATAAAAGGTTTCATTAGAGCTGTAAGATTCTATAATCAAAAATAAGACCCAATTCTCGTCCTTTAAAAAACTTAGCTTAGTAATAAGTTGATTTTATAGGGTTTTGAGAAGTTATTAATGTATTGTGATAGGCTTAGCTGTTTTTTAAACAAATTTTACAACTTGATTGGCCGGTAATCACATGATTAGGCACGACTTTATTTTTTAGAGAAAAAAACATCAAGTAAACAAACGTGAAAGACGAACGAAAAACTGATAAACGCCAGGTATTTGTCGACTAAGAGTTTTTAAAAATATTAGCACAATATCATATCTAATGTTCCGAACATCTTTAATATTTGAATGGTATTATAATACTATTCCGGTAGTGAATATTCTTGGAATATGTTCAACTTAACTCTGTTGCTTACTGAATTTTGTTATCCGAGATTACTTATTGGAGAAACTAAGTAGATTATACAATGCTAATTAATACGGCGGTCTCCATTTCCCAAATAATTCAGGACCAGACAAACCATTTAACGTTCCTAGCTCTCATGGCAGAAGGAAAGCGAAAAGGAAGTTACGTGACATAGATGTATGTGTCGTTCTAAATTTTGAAAATTTAAGTATATAAGTAATATTAATACTTCTTTCTGTAGAATTTTTGAAATGAGGGACGTGCCATTGGGTTCAATCTCTCACGTATTAAAACAAATACAATAAAGTAAACCATTCCTTATACAACAAATCATCAACTTCACTATTCCACAACTAGATGTCAGTGCTACTTCCATTATAACCACCGTTCAATCACATTGTTGCCACTTCTTCCTTTACAACAATCGCCCATTCTGATCTTAGTACTTCCTCTACGACAACAATTCGTTTAAAGTCCGCTGATATTTACAGTATGCATGTAACGAATCAGAAATTACTATTGATAGATGATTGAGAAACCTTTCGATTGAAAGAAATATAAAATAAATCAACTTTATGAACTAATCTAAAAATAGACTTAAACTTTAATCATTATATTACACATTACTGAAGACAGAATTAAAAAAAGATAAATCTAATCCGTTTACTAAATCTATAAAATAGCTACTATTCGCCAAAATGTACCACTGTCGGATACTCATAGAGGATCTGTGATTCAAGAATTAATAAAATCCGTAGCCAAAGAGGCCAGCTTAACACACATATAAAAAAAAAATGATACTATAAAAATTGAAGTGTTAACGAAATATCTAATGTTATTAATTTTTATTATTATTTTGCATTTGATGGATTTATCAATTTGGCTTCGGTGTTGAAAAAAAATAAAGCATTTGTTCATTATCAGAAATCTGCCGAGATAAATAATGGTATTGATCATTTACGTCAAAACCGTTATGAAAATGGAACAAATGTTGAAAAAGATGAACGTTCATACCTTAATACGTAGTATGTAACTACCTAGTAACTACATAGTTACTATACAGTTGCTGCACATTAAAATATTTTGGTTTTTGTATAGTATATTATAAAAATCTGCCAATATGGGATATTTTTAATGTAATAGAGAAAGTTGGGATTTGTTATCAAGAAGGAATCAGTGTTGAATAGAATGAACATAAGACATTTATTTATTATCAAGAAGCAATAAATAAAATTGGGCTCTGTATCAAAATGGAATAGGAATTGAAAAAATGAATATAAGATATTTGAATATGTTTAGAAATATGTAGATATAGGAAACGTTATTGAAATGTATAATGTTGGTTCTTTTTATCGTGATGAATCAGGAATTGAAGGTATGAACATAAAACATTCGAAATTTCGCAGAGATAGGACATGTCGATACAACAAATCAAGTTGGTTATTGTTATCCGGATGGAATCGGATAAACATATAAAGTATTTATGCATTATCAATAATTTTCTGAGATGGAAAAGGTTGAAGAAACAATAATTTGGTTCGTTTATCTTAGTGAAATAGGAATCGAAAATGATGAACATAAGACATTCATTTATCGTCAAAAGCTGCAAAGAAGGGAAATGCTAGTGAATTGAATGGAATTGGTTATTATGAGAATGGAATCAGGATGAACGTTTATTATCAAAATCTGCCGAGATGGGTGATAATGAAGGAATGTTGAGCGTTTGTATCAGAAACGGCATTGGAGCACAAATGGATATAGAGAAAGCTGATTATTGGTTTCAAATAGAGAAAGAATGATCTTGATATCAACGATGATGTAAATACCAAATAAATTTATTAAAATATAAAACTAATAACTGACATGCAGTTAATACGTACGTTGTAAAGAACTAAATCATAAGATATTAATAAATAAAAATGTAAACAAAACTTGTACAGTATGTACCTTGTGGCTTCGTTGACAGTTTAAAATCTTATTAGATTTCATCCAGAGGTGTAGCCAGGATGACTCAATTTGGTCCATGTAGAAAGTTGTAAATACCTAACGGAATTCTATCGACAAATGCGGAGTCTATATCATAACGATAGGATCTAAAAAGGCCGTCCTCACATGATACTAGTGATTATTAATCATAGATTCTCTGAATAGAAGAGTTCAATATACTGTATAAAATATTTGCCTCAAATTACATGTAAATATATAGATATAATATCAACAAAATAAATCAAATTACAAAATAAATAACCATCATATTCACTCTGCTTATTTATAAATTCAAAATATTTCTTCAAAATTTTTATATTATGAATAAAGAACAAAGAGATCGATTAAATAATCATTTCTTTGAAAAATTTTACTTTACTGGTGAAAAATATCTTTTATTAACTTGCACGACTTCTAATTCACAAGAGCAACAAAAAACCGCTTATGATGATCTTCGTAATGCTGCAACGAATTTCCGTAAAGCCCTTATGGTTTTAAGCAATGCTCATTCTGATTTCGTATCACGTCATGAAGCAATGCATTTAATGGATAATGTGTGGGATAAATATGACCAATGTTGGATTGGAAATAAAGAAAATGGTGGTAACACGGTAAATTTGACTGAATTAATTGAGGATGAAGTAAATAAAAAACTTTTAAAGAAAGCACAAAAGAAGGGTGTAAAGAGCATAAGCAATATCAAAGAGTTCAAATCTGAATTAAAGATGGAACATGTTGTTAATATGGTAATTAAATTTTTTTTAAAAGAATTGTCATTTTAAAAATTTCTTGATTGGATTTTTTCTAATCTCATTTATAGCAATGTATTGCTGAAGATGATTATGACTTCATGGAACCACCTGATTTAAGTCTCTTGGTTAATTATTTAAAAGATTGTGCTGTACACGATACGAGCATTTCATCATCGTTTAAAGACGATAAAGTTGACACTGACTCTATCAAAACTCCTCCAAAACGCGATATAACTAGTCATTTAAGGGATATACGGACAACCAATCCTGCTCTATCTGGATTTAACAACAATGATATAATGGATATCGATAATGATCCTTTAAATATATATGACGGGAGATTCTCCAACGAGCAACATATCATAAAAGTATAAATGTCTTCTTTAATATCAACTTTATGCAGTAGATTTTTTTGATAGGCTTAACATGTTTTTCGATTATGGTCCACAGCATTTAAAAAACCATAAAATGATTCAAAATGACACCATTCCAATGGATGTAAATTATATAAATGATGATAACGATCAACATGATTATTCTACGGTTCAGCGTGGCTCTTTTATTACCGCAAGACAACAAATGGTATAATATTACGATAAATTACGATACAATCATTTTTATATTCAATGCTTATTTATAATATTTATGTTGTTTTGATGAATTATGATGAATTATATAGTTGGTTGAAAATCAGAAGAAAGGCCGGTTTTCCCCACCATATAATCAAGGTCAATCATACGGTAATTTTAATGATTTCGTTGACAAACCTCATATACCGGGGGCCTGCAAAAAGAGGGACATCGGACCATCGAATCAACCCAGTAAAAGAGGAAGGTTCATATCTCCTTTATTGAAACGAAATGAAAGCCTTGGTGGTGGTGGATCAAAAATGCACAAAAATAATTATTCGTACGTAATGACTCTGCAAATATTGTTACTGTTTAAAAGGCTTTATATGTTTGTTTATTCACAATTTGCTTGTATTATAAAATATAGTTCGTCGTCTTCTGGATCTAAAAGAGACAAAAATGATAAAAAATATTGTGATGCAGAAAAAGAACAAGAAATTGATAGTAGATTAAAAAATATTGATCCAAAAATGATCGAAATGATCCAAAATGAGGTCATATATTTATTTTATGTCCGTTACTTGGGTGCAAAATTTATTCTGAATTTTGTCTTAATAGATTATGGATCGTGCTCCCAGCATTTCTTGGGAAGATATCGCTGGATTAGAACACGCGAAAAAAACCATTCAAGAGGCCGTTACATGGCCTATGTTAAGACCGTTAGTATTGTTATACACCGTTATTTAATGATTTTAAAAATAATAACTAAACAACTGTCTTTTTCTTAATAGAGATATTTTTACAGGGTTAAGAGGCCCTCCTAAAGGTTTGCTCATCACATTCACCTTACGACTTCTTGCAAATATAAAACTTAAATTGATTAAAAATATCTATAGGATTATTACTTTTTGGACCTCCAGGGACCGGTAAATTTGTAAATTTTGTCTGGCATGAACTAAGAGATGAACTTGCTTTAAATTATAGTATAACATGAATATACAATAGGCAAGACCCTCATTGGCAAATGCATAGCTAGGTAATATATTGATGTTTATGTAAAAGTATAAAATGCATCAGCTAACATTCTACTGTTGTATTGAAGTCAATCAGGTGCAACGTTTTTCAGTATAAGGTAGGAAAATGCTATTTACAACTTTATATAAAAATAAAGAAAAAAAAATATCTGATGATAATTTTCTAGTGCTTCATCACTAACTTCGAAATGGGTTGGCGATGGTGAAAAAATGGTAATATAATGATAAGTATGATTTGTTTAATTATCCAACTGCATTTAATAAAACACAATGGAGATTTGTTCGTTAGGTTCGCGCCTTATTCGCTGTTGCAAGAGTAAATCAACCCGCTGTAGTATTCGTAGATGAGGTAGATAAGATGCTTGCTTTGATTTTACATCTACATTATTTATAGTATTCATGCTTCTTTGAAAATTAGATCGATTCTTTATTAACTCAAAGGACTGATGGTGAATTTGAATCTTCAAGACGCATCAAAACTGAGTTTTTGGTTCAATTTGTGAGTATTTTTTTTGTTTTTTATTAGAATATGTATAGACAATTCATTGTTCTGATTAAGAAATTTAGGATGGTGTGAAAACCGCTGGGTTAGAAGAGGATCGAATTCTTATTGTTGGGGCAACCAATAGGTAATTAAGGATATTATAGTTATATTTTCGAATCTGGCACTCAACATAATCATATTTCTATTTTGTAAATGATTAAGGCCACAAGAAATCGATGAAGCTGCACGTAAATTGCTCATTACGATTTTTTACTTCTCTATTGCGTCCTTTTGAAAGTCATTTTTGTTTTTTTTTTATTTCGTACTGAAAGGACGCAGATTTCGTAAAAGACTCTATATTCCTTTACCAGAATTAGATGGAAGATACTGCATTATAAAAAATTTATTACAGAAACAAAAACACTCGTTAACCGATCAAGAAATTTATGAAATTTGTGAGAAAACTGCAGGTGCTTTATATTTTTATTATTTTATACTGTATACTTTGTAATCATGCATGTCATCTAACTATTATGTCATGATAGGATACTCTGGGTCAGATATGGATGGACTATGTAGAGGTGGATAAAAGCTTACTGAAATAAATATTTAATATTATTTCATGCCTAAATTGTTTTTTTGGCAAATCTTTTAGAAGCTGCACTGGGACCAATACGCGTAATCGGAGATATAAGAAAGATTTCAGGTTTCATACTTTATAATCTAAAATTGATATTACCATCGATTCACTGCTTCTAGTATCACTAGAAAGAATACCCACCGTGATTAAGACCTGGGTATTATCATCTCTACCGGCCTGTGTCTTAATAAGACGTGGGTACTGTAAGCAGTGACCGACGATATTAATGTGAATTAAAAGTATTTACACTCTTAATTTACGTAAATAGCGGATGATGTCCGACCAATAAATTATCAAGATTTTTTAAACGCATTGACGCAAGGTGCGTACAAAAAGAGATTATAAAAATTAATTTAGTAAAAATTGGTGACAATTTATAAAATTAATCATAAATTGTAGTTCGTGCAAGCGTTAGCGATCGCGACTTGGAACTATACCAAACATGGAACCAAAATTATGGAAGTTTGTCATAAACATTATTATAACGATAAATGTGTTGCCAAATTAAGTTGCTAAGATCAAGTGTAGTATTGAGATGTTTCGCGGAATTTCCGTGAATGCCAACGACTTCCAATCAGGTTCGTGTGACCAAAGGTTACAAAATTATAATAATTTTAATTTTATTAGTAAAAAATTTAAACAAGTATAAATCTCTATAATATTTATCTTTATAAATTATATAATATTACTAATAGGGTAAATCTAATTGTAACATATTTCACGCTTATTTGTAACAACTTAGTATAGCAATAAAAATAATTAAAAATTTATATGATCCAAATCTTAAACTATTTGTTAATAATATTTTTTTTTAAAGATTATTATTAGTCAGGATGTTATTAGTATATATAATTTTGATAAAGTATAAATTTGACTTAATTTAGAATATTAGCTATAGGTAAATTGTTGACAGAATGGCTATTAGCAAATTATATTCAAAGTTATAAAATTATTATTCTTTATAAACTTTTATTATAAGTTACCAAACTTACTAGTAACTTGTCTGTAAATTACTATATCATCTTGATAACATGCTTTTATTTTGTGATTATTAACTATCTACTATTTTTAAATTGGTTTTTTTTAATTTAATATCACCAAATTTATAATTAATTATAATGTAATTTAGTAAATTAATCAAAGACTTAGGTAACTTGGATCTGATGGTAAGTTACTATTTGCAACTCTAATTATACCAAAACCACTAGATTTAGCTCGATATTGGATAAGAGTATGCATATATGTATATGTAAAATTTAGATGTAATTTAAAAAATTTAAACATATAAAGTTTTTACCGGGCACCTGTGTCATGATGTTTTTTATAAATTTTTTTTTTTTTACAAAAAAAATTAAAATCCGGGCTACCATGTCAGAAAGTTGGTAATATGAGAACCGATTATACGTATAAGCTTGGTGGTCTTACTTTACTATACTAATATACAATATATAGTTAATAAATCATTTGGAGCCCCCATACTTTTTTATTAATAAAACTACCCTAAACCCTAACCTAACCCTAAAAAAAAGGCCCTAAAAATTTTTCAAATTGAATAATAAAATAAGTTAAAATCCTAACTTAAGCAAATTTAGGACATACAAACTTATATAGAGTTGGATCGGCCCGTCCCGGTCTCTAATAAGACCGATTCCAATAGTACCATGGTCCAGTCGTTGGTATCAAAAAAGCCATCTTCATATGAGTGATTATCAATTCTAGCTATTATCGTCAAAATAAATTCATGCAATAATGGTTTTTAACTATTTAAAAGCTTATTTTAATAGTTTTTAATAGTTCATTATTAACCGGTCTGAACTGATTAAAAGACAAGACCTTGTAACCGGTCAAAAAGATCGGTCCTTAACCGGTCTTCTCAGGACCGATCCAACCCTAAACTTATATTTTCGGTTTTCATATCTCGTCGGGTCAGCGAGCGGAAATCCAAAATTTTAATTTTTTAAATATATCAACCAATAGAATATTCCATACACATAATATGGTGAATCAAAGTAAATCGTTAAGTTCTTGTGAAGTGACAGTTTCAGCTCTAATTTCATTCTAATCTTTTTTTGTATTGATCAATCGTAATGAGTACTGGTACCGCCTAAATGCTAATCAGTAAGATATTGTATAATGCGTAATCAAAAGCATGTTATAATATATTTTATTATATAAATCATACACATTTCTAGACATGAATCCTATACTGCAAAAGATCCTACTAGGAATAGTAGCATACAAAGTTTTTTTACCGGTTTTCAGGTCACTGAAGGCTAGTTGGTTATATGGATAAAAACTGATAGTATAAGTCTGTACGATCTAAAGATTTTTATTACAGATATTTACATTAATTTTGGGATATCTGGTACGTAAAAATTGACCAAATAATTATTTGTCGATTCGACAAGTTTTTGATTTCGGCAGTGATAAACTTTTGATGGTGAAATCCGCGATAGAGATAGTTACGTTATTGATGCAGGTCTTACTTAGGTTAGTGATAGGTTAGTTAATATTTTAGATAGTGAACTGCATCAATAACATCAATAACGTAAACATTTTCGTTGCGTATTATATATATCGATATTTTTTTGCGATTATATTTTGAACCGATACTACAATGTCAACGCATCCAAAATTAAGTTTTCGCTCGGATGCACATCCAGTGTTAGTCTTTACGAAAATTTATAGTGAAGATTATTGATCTTGACAAAACAAGCTTTCATAATAGGTACAGTACATTACACAGCAGACGTTAGTAAGTCAATATTAACAAGAATTGATTGTTTAAAAAAAAGAATATAATACAAGTTATTATCCAAACAACCAATATTTAATTAATATTTGTCAAAACTGTGTTAAGAATTATAATCAACGAAATCAGAGTAAAAATTTTTTACATTATATGATTTTATTTAAATATACAATAAAAAGAAGACTAACACGAATTGGGTAAGAGCATTGAAACAACAGATTTGACGACCAATGAACCTTTAGCTTGTTCATCTACGATAAATATTATAAAGCGCTCAGCTTGTCTAAAATAACCGCAATTAAATGAAATATGTGTCCGGTTAAGTGTTACTTGGTTTATAAAAATATCAAAAATACGATTTTGCAATATGTAGATCAATATCTAATTTTGGTGGATTATTATATTTGGTACGTGATTTACATTTATCAAAACAATAAACGTGTAAACAAAATATTTAAGAACTTAATGTCTCTTTTTTACGTGTTAAAAATTTTCTACTACAATAAGAAACTTCATTTTTTTTTAAATATGTCAAATACAAATTTTTATGCTGTTTTTCGAAAATGAACTCAACATGGGTTTGGGTTGCTCGTTTATAAAATTCAATTATGAAAGATTGGATGATTCGAAAAGAAGCATTAATTTATATTCATTTTTTTTTAAAAAAAAAAAATTATAAAAGCTTGCTTGAGACCCATATTTAAGGATTCCGCCTAGTACCTTTAAGGTAATTATTCAGAGACTTAGGATGCAAAATGTCTAAAAGGTAAAGAGTATTAATAGCAGCCTTTTTTATTAGTAATATTTTATTTAAATATATAATATATTAAACTTTGAACCTTTTTTAGATAATTTGTGCCCATTTGTTAGGGCTTTGGTTAGTATTTTATAATATTGAACAATGTTATTTATGTTATTTATTGTATACATCCTATTTAAAATACAATTTTAGATTATAATATAAGTGATTTATTATATATTAGTTTATTAATAATTTTATATTATATTTTGTAAAAAACTTTGTTAAAATTGAACATGCTAAAAATATGCATTTTAATAGCACTGATGATATATTATTAAAATGCAAAGTTTTTATTTTATTAGTATTTATTTTATAATTTAATTTTATAAATATATTTTTCAGTTATTATGCTAATAAAATGCTAATATTAGCAATATATTATCAATATTTTAGTAATAATAAAGACCTTTAAAATTATCACTATTAAACCAATTTATTAGTCATTTAAAAGTGTTGATAATGAAATAATCTAGTAATAATTATTAAAATTACTAACTTAGTACCAATAATGCACTTTATATTGCTTATTATTGACAAATAATTGCATATTTCAGATTTTGCAAAGTAATATTTAATTTGTATTGTTGCAAATCGCAATGTTACAAGCTATAGGTCTAATGGAGCTTTTTTTCTTTTGTTTCTACCTTTTATTTATTTATTTTTTTTGTTTTTCAGATTTGTATGTCGCCGTTTGTGTGGAGTCATTGATGACGAATGTAGGAGTTCTTGACAATTATTGTGCAAACTTCTTGACAACGTTTTTAGGCACTTTTCTGGAATTCTTGACAGTGTTTCTGGGGAAAAGATATGTTTGTATGACTTTATTAACAATTACGGCATTTTACTAATAACCAACATTGGATACTGTTTCTAATAGAATAAAAACCAATTAATTATATATGTTCCTAATAAAATTCTTAATCTTATAAAATCCGCTACGCAGATCACATGAGGGTGAAATCTGATTTTGCATAATAAAAAAACGCTACGTATCGGTTTTACTAATTACATCCTTCTCCTAAAAAATTGCCAATTGATTAGTCGATTTTTCATATCATGTGACTAATGTTGTTGATTAGCCAATCAAACTAAAGAATCAGCCCGAATAGAATTGAATATGTTAATGATTTAATCAATTAGTTGTTTCAAATCGATTAGTCGGAAAGTTGTCAACTAGCTGATTTTTCAGCTAACGATTTGGATCACTAGTACTGTTTCTGACGGAGCTTTTAAAAAATAATTCACTATAAAAGTTTTATGCCATGTCGATAGTGAATAATTTTTTAAAAGTCCTGTCAGGAACAGTACGCAAATACAGTAGATTTTTTTCTACCCTATCAGGAACGGTACCAACGATCCATCAGGAACAGTATTTTCACAATATATGCTAGAACTAATAATATACTGCTAAGTGATAAAATGACTGCCGGAGAAATGATTGCCACCAGTAAAGTAAAAAAAAAACAACCGACAAAAGCATTTCTAAAAGACGAATTTTACGATGCATAATATTAAGGCAGAAAACAGGCCAATTATTTAAAAACGTATCGATCTTGAATTATTTCAAGCTTGTTATATTGCATAACGACCTAACAAACGAAAAGTTCAAAGTAGAGTGACTACAAATCGCAAAAAATCCAGATTATCCACTAAACTTATCAGTTAACCAAAAAGTTCTTTCCACTAAGTAGTGATAGATCCAACTGAATAAGTTTAGAATATGGCTATGAATTTGAAGATCCCGAAGCAGATCTGGAGTAATCCAGAGTAGAGTCTGAAGCAAGCCTAATTTAATACTGTGAGTTAAGGATTATCAACAATCTTAGATCCAAGCCTTAAATATACGTACAGTCAGTCAGACCTTCATCAATACACACACTATAAATGCACGCTCTATGTATATTCTCTTTAAATTTCTATGCATTTTTCTCTCTATAAGTGCACATCTTCTCTAGATATATATTTCAATTTTTTTGTTACTATGATCCTGATGGAGTGCATTTATGGAGGTCTGACTGTATTTTGTTATGTTTGAATAATTTAATATACCAAAATTGGTTTACTTAGCAAAATACTGTGTCTTCATATATACAAATATTAGTAATGCAAAATTCAATCTTATGCAATTGGAAAGATTTTGAGTTTCGGATAAGGTTTCAGGTAATGAATATTTCGCGTTTCGGACGAAGTTTCTAAATGTGATCAACTTAGCGTAACAAGTATAATAGTACAGTAACTCGTGACTTGCACGAGGATAAGCATTTTACTTTGAACACAATGTGAATATTTGTATTATAGTGTTAAACACTCGTAAAGTTTTGAAATATCGACGTATTGTACGGATATTTGCTGCGGATAATCACGTTTTTTATTTAAATATAAATATGATCTGCATCCGTGGTGTGTGCAGACGTGGTTTGGATCAGATCTTTAGAAATCACCGAATCTTTCTTTCCTTTACATCGAGCAATTTAATTATACTTAGCTTCGTTAATAAAGATTGATGAAAGGGCCTCAACTTGAAAATAGGAATTGATACTTAAGCATTAAACAGATCCGTAGCAGCGTATCTCTTTACTATCGAAAATGGCAAAGACTTGTAGAAGTCTCGAGTGTGCTATTTGTTGTGATAAAACAGACAATATATTGAATATGACAACTCAATGTGCTCATGAACCATCTACTTGTCAAGGTTGTATTAATAAATATGTGAATATTCAATTAACTCAAAAAAGCACATTGATCAAATGTCTTGTTGATGAATGTGATAATACGATGGAGTATCAAGATGTTAAACGTGTTGTTTCTCGAGAACTTTTTCAAAAGTAATTTGATATTTTTATAATCTTAATTGTTGCAAAATTCTCCGAAGTTGCCTTAATAGTGTTAATTTATCTTGTAGATTTGATGACGTGTGTTTAAGACTTGCTCTTCAATCCGATCCTGGTTTTCGCTGGTGTCAAGGTGGATCCGAATGTGTATCAGGACAAATCCATATTGGAGGAGGCAAATAATTTATTAAATATATCTGAGATTAATCCTTTAAACCATAATTTAACATTAATAGATTTATATATTTAATTTTAAAAAAGATCAGGCACCCAAGATGGTTTGTGAATGCTGTGGAAAAGCGACTTGTTACACGCATAATTCGCCTTGGCATGAAGGTTTAACTTGTCAGGAATATGATATTAAAATTGGTAAGGTTGATACAGAATCCCGCATTTACCTAGAAAAAAACACTAAGCCTTGCCCAAAATGTGGAATTCATATTCAAAAAATTGATGGGTGCGATCACGTAAAATGTAAAATTGAGAGTTGTCTTATGGAATTTTGTTGGTTGTGAGTATTTTTACTTTTTTTAAGACAAATTGTCTTTAGGAGAAATTACTATTGTTATCATTTCTGAAGATGCTTAGGAGACTGGAAAAAAAGTGAACATTTAAGAACTTGTGCGTTATACGAAGGGGTTGAATTTGTTGTATCTGATTCATCTGAAGATGAAAATGAATCCTATGGTGATGATGATATTTCCACATTAGATTCAGAAGAACAAGAAGATACTGAATCATCTGAAGCGTTGCTACGAGAGTATTTTGGTGATACATCTGAGGATGAACATGTTATCACGACCGATGAAACTAATCCTTTAGATGGTTTTACTTCTGATTCATCCGATGAAACCAATCCTTTAGATGGTTTTGCTTCTGATTCATCCGATGAAACTAATCCTTTAGATGGTTTTGCTTCTGGTTCATCCGATGAAGAACAATCAACATCTGATGAAAACGATACAACTGAAGGATCGGCATTATCATTTGAAGAATCAACATCATCCGAACAATCGGTTTCACTTGAAGAATCGACATCCGAAAAGTCAACTTCATCTGAAGAATCGACATCATCTGAAGAAGAAACATGTTCAATGAATCACTCTACTCCTGAAGATTCTTATGATTTTTATAATTTATCCGATTAATTTTGTTATTAGTATATTCATAAGCATCGTTTTGATTTCTTTACATTACATGGTTCATTTTACTAATATAGGTTAGTTTTAATAGTTCATACGTATACATTACTTAAAGCGTTAGCCATTCAATTTTAATACAGGACTTTGACTTTTAATGCTATTGGTTTAATTTCTTGTGAATCACTATATTCTCATTCTTCATCAAATTAAACTTTTAATTAAATTTATAACATTATTAAAGATTTTATTCATTTCCAAGTTAAAAACTTGAGAATTTAAGTTTTCACTAATAAATTTTAAATCCGAAGAATGTAATTGAAGCGCTTTACAATCAATGTTCTAATAATTTCGACACTATTGATTATTTGGTAAGATTTTATAATACGTGCATGATATTGTCTTTGTGTTTATAGGCGCGTTATCAATTTTACCGGTGCAGCGTAAATAACGTTGCTACTGGGAGCACACCGAAAGCCCGCTTAGAAGCCAATGGAACTTTTACTAATTGAAAATCCCATTTGAAGATTACAAAATCCCGCTGGAAGCAAAAGCTCGCAACACTGGTGTAAATTTAAATTTACACTTACAGGTTTAGTTTGGCGGAATTCATATTTAGCCTTTTCATTAGATGATTTTAAGGAATGTTTGAAAATAATGGATTATTTTATGCTAATCTGTTATTCAGTAATTCTAGTAAAATCGTAGGTTACGATTTTAAACCTATATAACCTTTAAAATTATTTTTTGTAGGTTAGTAGGTTTATAAGCTTTGTATTAGACGAATGATAGACGGTCTTGTCAATATAATAATAGGTTAGTACGGTACTTTCATGTTTAAAACAGATGGATAAATTTGCCATATGTTAAATAAACATTGATCGACGTTTTACAACCCATTTGCCAATATTTGATTTTTTAATTTAAAAAAAAAAGTTCGAATCAACGAATTAAAGGAAAAGAAAAAAAGCCAAATTACTAAAAGGAAAAAAAAAGAATGGTTCAAATATAAATCCTCATTTTTCACTGTTATCTGTTTTCACTTCCACTTTTAAATTGCTATCATCATCACTACCTGCTTGATCATCCGTACCCCCGTTTTCTCCAATCTTTTCAACTATCCAACTATGTAAACACAAAAGTGGTCGGGCAATCTCTAGATTCAGCTTACCGCGTGATTTATAAATAGTTGAATTGGAAATAGAAAAGGCTTGTTCGCAAGGAATACTTGATGCCTGAATCGTAAGATAGTCTCGCGCCATCGCTGCAAGAACAGGAAACTTCTTTTTGTGGGCTTTCCACCATAACAAGGGTTCACAGTCCTCTCCATTGGGTAAAGAAAGATATTGTTCTAATTCGTTGCTTGTGATAGGTTGCGTAGTCGGAAGGAATTGATTTGTAAGAGATCGAAGATGTGCACGAGCATCAAGTCTATTAAACGTCGTTGGAGAATGATATGATGATAAGAGTGTTGGATCTGATGTGGATGTAATGATAGAATTGGAATTTTCAGGAATATCTAAAGGTGGTGTGTAAGAAGCCATCCTAGCCCGAATAGAATTTATAACGTTATCAGTTTCTGATCCTTGTTGAAAAATTGAGCATTTTGTGCGCGGATCCAACACAGATGCAATTTTTGAAGTCTCATCGATAATTGACCAATATTCGTCCAAGGTACGAAGTATAGAATCAGCCACAATATACCGAGTAGCATTTACTGATATTTCATGCTGTAAATGTTGTCTCAAAATCCATAAAGTAAGTTGAAAATCGCCCGTTGTTGGATATACAGATGAAGAAAGCGTTAAAGTAGCAGAATAAAATGGGGATAGGACAGTAAGCAATTCCTGAATAAAATTTTAAATAACAATTGATATTAATAAATAGAAATGAACATATAAAAACATAAATATACAAGATTATAAATAGAAGCTACTTACATTTATATTTAACCAGTCATCTTCATCAGGGTATGAATCGATAAATTCATCCTGATGTTGTAAGACAAGTAGGTTCACTTGTATTTGGATTTGTTTCACCTTTTCAATCATCAAGTACGTTGATCTCCATTGAGATTCTACATCAGTTTGTGGAATAGTAAACGGTATGCTCTGATCTTCGAATATACGACGTAAATCCTCCATCAATAGATTAGAGCTCCTGACTTTGTTTATAAATTTTCGAACTTTTTCAATTGAATTATTGTGAACTTGAAGTCCATACTGTACAGCAATATTAAGAACGTGGGAACCACAACGATAGTGCGAAAAACCTAGATTATTGAACCCTTTATTCATTTCCAATTCCATTTCATGACCAAAAACAATGGTGGGCAGAGCATTGTTTGTTGTCAATGCTAGTATTTTTGAGGAAAGATCCAATTCAGTTAATAAACTGGATAAAGATTGAACAATATTTGCACCGGAATGAGAGTCACGGAATGGAATTATATCTAATAAGAAACGTTTAAATATCCAGTCATCATCAATGTAATGAAGAGTGACACCAAAAAATGCGCACTGATTGTTATCCAAAGTCCACAAGTCACCAGTCAAAGATATCCTACTCTTAATATTTTCTAGATCATGATGTAATCTTTCACGACGGTTTTGAAACCTTTTAATCACATGGGATTTTATATACTGCTTTCGTGGCACATGATAATGTGGATCAAATTTTTTTATCATTTCGATAAAAGACTCATCTTCGACCACAGAGAAAGGCTGCATTGTTGATACTATCCAATTAATCAAAGATCTACTTCGTTCAAAATTATCTTGTCGAGTATACGGAGTTACTCTTCGAAAATTTAAAGTTGTTCGGGTTTTTCGTTCAAAGTCAGTCTGTTGAGCGCCTCGTTCAAATTCGGATTGATGATTCCTTCGTAGGTGAGTTTTTAAAGTACCAGTGGAGGTTTCACCAATTCCAGCATACATTTTTTTACATATTTTACAAGTTTGAGATTCTTTTGTTCGTTCAAAAAACTCGTCCATAGGAGATTTTGCATTATTTTTTCTCCTTATAGGACCCCCGCTTGATTGTTGAGGTTCTTCTGGATTTGAACCTACCTCAGAAGGTTCAGGTTTATTGAGAAACTCTTGGCCGTTCGAACCATTAAAATTAAAGGAGTTATCTTCGTTTTGTTCACTCTTTAAGTCAGACATTATGACTAGAATATTGAAGAGAAAAAGATTTGATATGTAACTGATTAAATATCGATATGTATAGCGATAGCACTTCATTTAGTAGTATATTTTAACCGGTTCTAGCCGATTGTCATACAACCAGTTCTAATAACATATCGATATAATCAGCTTAATCGGTTATAATCGGCGTTTATTAGAGTTAGCGTTAAAGCCAATTAAGAAAGTCCTGTGACTCAATAATGCTTAGTATAATCAAACTGTCCTAGTGTTACCAACCTAAAAAAGTTCGCTGCTAGATTAGGGTTAGATTTTGCTATTGATTAGGTTAGTAAGAGTTTTTCTGATACCAAACTTTTGCAAGGAAAACTTTTTGTTAATGCGCAGAAGCGGTTTTGTAAGTAAAATGTTGAATTATGACCGATTTTTTGGTTTGTTTGGATTTTTTTGCGTTTTTTCTGTGTAGCACCTGACCTTGAAATTTTATTGGCCAGAGAAATTTTTTAGGTTGGTAATACCTACGTATTAGGTACGCAAGCCAATCTTTATTTATTAAGGGAATATTGGCATTGAAGCTCGGCTCAAACCGAATCAAACCCAACTTTTTAAACGTGTTAACGTCGACTAACGTACATATACTGTCCAAGGGTTTTTTGACCATGTCCAAGTGTCCAAGAGTGCCCTAAGCATGTCCAAGCTCTAATAATTAATAAATTTGTCTAAAAAATATATGATTATATATTTTCTTATCTTGAATATTTTTTACTTAGAAAAGTATATAGATTATCTTAATAAAATTGAGTAATTTTAATTTATATTTTTGTTCAAAAATGTCCAAACTCATGTCCAAAGCTGTTAATTGACAATACTGACATAACTGAAATGTAAAATGTTAAGTGTCATGTTAAGATTATCCCCTGTTGCTATTGTGTTAATTCCTATATATTCGCATGTTATTCAATCCTCTAAACATCGGTTCTCTCGCTCTCGATTTTTTATTGTATTTACCCGATTTAGTATATGAACACGGCAAAGAATAAAGGTGCAAATAGCGGAACTAACAAAAGAAAGTCCTGTAAAAACCGATAATATGAATATCAAAGTGCTACCTGCCCCAGCAGTAGATTCGGAGGTTGGAGAAGGAGCTGTGGAAGGTAAAGGGGTTGGGGGAGTAAGTGAAGGAGTAGTTGGGAGACTAATGCTAGCTGGGGGTGCAGCGGTAGCCGCTGGGAGAGTAATAGATTGAGGGTGGACATTGGTAGCTGCTGGGGCAGCCGCTGGAGGATTAGCTGGATCAGCCGCTGGAGGATTAGCTGGATTATTAGCTGGAGGATTGGCTGGATTATTAGCTGGAGGATTGGCTGGAGGATTGGCTGGATTATTAGCTGGAGGAGGGGGTTCTATATTGGGAGTAGAAATGCAAAGGATAGAAGAAAGTTTCGTAAAATAAGATGTGGTGATTTTTGTTGTGATAAAAGGTGTAGAGAGAGATACAAAGGTAAAATAAGTAGAGACTGCCAAGGTAATATTCTCAGAAGTGGGGAGTTGAGTTTTGCTAGGATTAGTATTTGTAACTTTATGTGTTTGGAAAGTAGAAATAATAGAATGAGGAGCAATGGTTTTCGCTGTAGAAGTAGAAGAGGAGACATGTGAAAAAAACGGAAAGCTGAAATAAGTAATTAAAATTAGTCCTGCCGCAAAGAAAATTAAAGATGCAATTAAACAGTAATATAAAGTTTCTTTATTAATATTCATTATGCATATATTTATTTATTTATCTTTTTTTCTTTCAGGTTTAAAATTTTGAGTTTCTAAACGTATTTTTCGTTTTAATAGCCAGAAGGACAAGTATAGATAATTGGGTTCTGTATTACAATCTTTAGTACAAGTGACTCTTAATATAAAGTTACCGGGTCCAGTCAAAATCTTTCTTATATCGAGATTGTCTTATACTGAAGGCTTTTTATTACAAATTTAAATTGGAACTTATAAAATCGTGCATCAAAGAGTTTCTTTCTTATATCAAAGGTTTCTTATATCGAGAATTATCTGTATATATATTTGTGTATTATCAGTTATCTATTTAGCGGTGAATTGCAAATTACCAAAATTTCCAAGTTACCTAAACATTTAAGTTGGGTTAAGTTACCGAATCTGGTGTTAATTTTGGCACAGGACCAAACTCACTCATACGATATTAAATAATAAACGGTTCTTTGAGACTGAAACTTATATGGAACCTTCATTGCTATATATAGTAAAATATTGGTCTTTTTAATCAAGAACTTGGATTCAGAGTTATAGAATTATTTTGCACAATTAATATAGACGCACTTCTAAAAACTAAATGCCGTATTTTTATTTTTATTTTTTTTTACAAGTGAAAGGACGGTTGTCTTCATTGGCTTAATAAAGTAAATTAATGCTAGGGTTTACAATATCAACAATTACAAAACGCATTAACGTGAGTGAAAGACAAATACTACAGTATGAAACAGGGTAAGATATTCTGATTTTATATATAGTAAATGTTAAATTTCTGTACCTTTTTTAAAATGAAAATCTCTTTATAGCTTTTTATTATAACAACAAATTTAAAAAAGAAATTTGTAATTTTTTAAAAAATTACAACAGTTTAAAATCTAGCAATTATAAATTACCCTTATGGTGTTTAAGAATAAAGAGCAATATAGATTATTTTATAGTAATTATATAGTAAATTATATATTATTATATGATTTACGCTGATTTAAATATCTAAAAATATAAAAACAATAATTTTGATTAATTATAATTGGTGATTTTTGTGTTATCCAAGAAAATTTAAACTATTTTGCTTTTCTTAATACAGTATAACCTTAATATAATAAAGCTTTAAAGCCAAAGTGATATATCAAGATTTTAATTTATTAAGATATCTTACTACAAGAATATATATATATATAGTTATACATATTTGTTATAATGAAGTGTGGTAACTTAGTAGAGTGGTTAAGTTGTACTTTCTAAATAAAAAACAAGAGTTCAAAATTTTACTAATAATAATTTTGAAAAAAATTGATCTATGAAATAGCAACTACTTACTGCTAATTAGATTAAAATACTTGTAACTATGGTCATATTAAGAAAATTGAAAGGTCAAAAGATTTGTAAAATATTATATAAACCATAGAAGAACACAAATTAGCATTGGATAATGCAAACTTATAGATTAAAATTTGTCTAATTGGCTAATATAAATCAATTAGCTAAATAACTTATTTATGCACTTTAAAATACTTTTTGGAATATAAAATATACAAATAAAACTATTATTTCTGTCTTTAAAAAAAAGGTAGAAAGTTAACTTTAAAATTAATTAATAATTTTGAAAGTTTCGTAAAATTAACTATACAGGGTTGCTTTCTTTATTAGTGCAATATACCGTCTATTTTTTTAAAATAACTACTAAAGGCAGGGTTGGCAATGGACTATAATGGGTTCTGAGAGAAATGTCATGAACATTGTCCATTGGCATCTTCTAAGTCACATTTTGGTCCATTGCCAACCTAGACTAAAGGTACACTTTTTGACGAAGAATATGGCTTTTATATCATTTTTTTTTTAATCGATAACCTTTATTATCCTTCAGTCTACTATGATCTGCATCAATCAATAATCTGTTTATTTTTTATTTACTGATCACAATAACATAAGAGCGTTATATTCAGATCGTCGTAGACAGACGGAAAATACCGTTACTAGGCGTGTAAATGAACCAATAACTGCATTATTCGTCAAAGATATAGTTGGTGGTAGAATTAATTTTTGAAAATTATCTAATTACGGCACGTGCCGTATTTTTTGCCGTAATTATAAATACAGATCAGAATTCATCGGAAACAGGTCATATTAAGTAATACCGATGTATACCGACCCAGAATTTTGGTCAATTTTCTGAATTTTAGTTCTGCCACATAATTACGGCAATTAGATGCTATGCCGTAATTAATTCTACCATATGGTAGAATGCCGTAATGCCGTAATTCAGTAATTCTACCACCAACTATAGTCTTATAACAAATCTTAGACAATTTTTGACGGATAGATTTTCAGTTATTGATTATCCGTCAAAACTTTGACAAATAATGTATACTTATTGTTCACTACACGCTTAATAACTATATATTATGCTCTTTTCAATAATAGGCTCAGTTTTACAGATCTCATTAGTTTTATGTTTGTTTATTTTACATTGTTAAAGAATTTACTACTTATAAAATAGTATAAATCGAAAAAATGGCTCTATTACATTAAAGTATACAATTTGCTCTATCTTTAAACAAAATTAGATCATTAATTATTATACTACAGTACCAGACAGCAAAAAACATTTCAAAATTTTTTTTTAAAGCGTCAAATTTTGAGATTATATAATCAAGTATACAGGTGATCCTCGTTAATATCAACCTAAGCCACAGGACAGATTTTTAATAATTTTAATGCAGAGTGATGTTGAATCACGTGATCGAGAAGCGAGGTGACACACAGTCAAGCCACGCACCTGGCAGACTCCTTTATGCGGCAATTGATTGAAGGTTGAGAAGCATATGCGAACAACGCAGCAACACATGTCAGCAATGTACAGAGTAATAACAAGAAAACGAACTTCCCGCTGCAAAACCCAGAATGAACGATTCGCGACCCACCTGCCCACCCAATTGGATGCCACGTGATTCTGCCATTTCTCTACTCACCCGTCTCTCCGGCCTGCTTCGGAAGGCGGGAAACCACCAGCTGTCAAATCCTACGGCGACTCCCAGCGCAAATGATGTTGCAAATTTTTTCGGGATGTCATCGCCGTTCTGGCCATCACCGGCCCATTACTCATGTGCTGCTAACTGATGTCATTTTAATTTCTTTATAAATAAATGATCACTTCCGGCCTAAAATATTTTGCCGGCATAGTCCAAAACTGGGAATGTGTAATGCGATGCTTTTCGTATATCAAAATTCCCAATACATATCAATTTTAATATGATTTCTCATTAATATCACTACGTATCAATATAATTTAAACCCGATCCAAATGGGTTGATATTAACGAGGTGAACTGTATAAATTATTTTATATATATTAAACGTCAAATTTTTAGTTACATATAAACTTTAAACTCTATCTACGTTTTAACAGAATTGTAGCATAGAAAAAAAGCAACAAATATGTAAGACGGAATTTTTATATTTTTATATATAAAAAATAGATAATTCCGATTTTATAATATTTAAATTGCTTGTCCAGTTTAATAATCATACCTTTATTAAATATTATTATCCGGGATCCTAATAAAATGGTATTGGATTATAATCATAACAGAATGATCTGATATTGTAAAATAATTTATTTATGTGAGTGAAGGATAGTCGTGTCAGTGTTGTACATTTTTCACTGTCCAAGGCTTTTTTTTGATTATGTCCAATGCCCAAGCTCTAATAATTAATAGAATTTTTTAAAAAATATTTTTAACTTAGAATTATCTTAATAAAATGGTGAGTAATTTTAATTTTTATTCAAAAATGTTCAAATTCATGTCCATTGACAATACTGAGTCGTGTAACATCGACGTTCCTGATCTGACGCGTTAAACGGCAAATGACACTTCCATTATTAGTATATGAATCTTTAAATCAACAATTCAATAGAAATTTTATAGCAGAATGACGCAGAAGACGATATAATAATGTAGACCAAAATTTTAATAATAATTAAGAACGCCAAGTATTTTAAGAGATAAATCGCGGTTAACGATAATAAAAATTACTGGAAGTTAATATGATTTTTCTATAAGGTTGGAATGTAGCTAACTTACAATGAAAAGTTTTTTTATACCACAAGTCTTTCTTGAGTTTCTAACAAAGATTATAGAACAAGTTACTACGGTTCTAATAATAGTAGAATTATTCAAATTTGTATGGTAGATCGCAAGCTATTGGCATTTTCTCCTTTATAACTATATGATTTTTACATAATGTCAGCATTCCAACATTATATGAAAGTAATAGTAATTCTTCGCCGACTTTTACTATGAAATTTATACTCTTCAACTGCGATCTACCACTTAATCAAGTAATTAGGCCATGCAAAATTAATTACAACTGTTTTCATAAATTCTGAAAATCTGTCAAAAATTGACAGACTAAGTTTTGTTTCCGAAACAAAACTTATCGAATCGGCAAATATTCGGTCGGTCAATTTTTGACAGATTTTCAGAATCTATGAAAACAGCTGTAATTGAAAGCTTATAAGAAACATTTTTTTATATGTTTTAATAACTGGGCTTTAAACCGCTTTATAAAAAATTTTTGTAAAAAAAAACCGGACGGCCGGGTCTGTTTGAAAATTTCATGTTATGAAAACCAAGTAATTCAATTTGTGTGGCCTTAGATGTAAAAGTAAGAATTTTATAATAAATATCCGGATGGTCTCGGAACATGTCTTTTTCATTCTATCATGAAATGTTCTATGTATCAGCAAATATAATTTTTTATTAATACTAATGTGAAATCTTTCTCTTTTTAGTTACGCCATATCTCAATTTTTTCTTAGCAAATTCTTTATTTTTTCGTTTTCGATTTTGTTTTTTCATTTCATTCTTTTGTATTTTTCGTTTCGCTGCAGATTCTGGATCAACGATAGCCTAGAAAATATTTATTATAATTATTATTAAATTCTCCCATCTAGCATATTAATCAAATAAATTAATTAAAAATATCATTAAAAGCAAATTGATGAATTTACCTTAATGACTCTTTGATGTTTCCTTTCCCTTCTCACTTCCTCTATTTGCTGTCTTACTTTATTATACGCATTATGGTATTGTGTGGTACCAATACGTTTATGTACCAAATCGAGCACTTCTTTTCCCAGCAGTTTAAGATTATCTATCATGAAAATAAATACATTAAAATGGCCAACTACTTTATGATCCATAATAATATCAATCAATTTATTATGAATAATTTACCTATATCTTGACCTTTGGTTGTCTCGTTGTTTATTAAGCGATATATAGGTGAGATTATGTGTAAGAGATAAGGAAGCACCAAGTCGTTCGGTGACATGTATGTGACCATTGCAGCAAACCATTGATATATACTTTTTCTCTATAAATAAACGAACGAAGAAATAAATTTAAGTTTTACATCATAAAAAGACTTCTCTGCTATTTATACATACCTGATGGTCAATATCTTCGTTATTGGAAGAAGAAAACCTTGCCTGATATGATAATTTTTTGAATAACCAAATCAGTGATGTCTTTACCGTACTGCTATCACTTGTTTGGTTACTAATAATCTGCTGCATGTTTTGTTTTTCATCATCTGTATCACTCGCATCACCCGCATCATCCACATCATCTGCTTCTATATTGTCATGGTTTTCATTATCTAAATCTTCAGATATAGATTCTTCATTATGATTTCCATCCTTTTCTTTGGTAAATGAATTGTCTACTTTATCCTCATCGGGAGATAAATAATAAAAACATTTTCCAATGAAAAACAAGTTTTTCACAATTTGTATTGCAAGTTCTTGTCCCAAATGTTCACTTTTCAATTGTGTACAAAATGATGTGGCCAATTTTCTCAGCCGATCTTTTGTCAAACAATCATTTCTTTTATCTGACCCTGTAGCAATCATAGTCTCGGGATCAATATTAGCAAAGTATGATCCAAAAAGTCTGCTTGATGCTAGTCTTATCCAAGAATGCGAATGGAGAATATGCCTTTCAATCAGTATCCATATATTATTGCATTCTTCAAGATAAATAACAGATGGGAAAGCTTTAATAAGTTTAGTGAACGTATTTAATGCATAATATCCGATCTCCCAATCAACATCCACCATCATGTCTTCTTGATTATCGCTCGCATCATTTGATGAATCCACAAGCTGTTCCATG
Source organism: Cetraspora pellucida (assembly GCA_910591915.1). Taxonomy (NCBI): domain Eukaryota; kingdom Fungi; phylum Glomeromycota; class Glomeromycetes; order Diversisporales; family Gigasporaceae; genus Cetraspora; species Cetraspora pellucida. The sequence goes on from CAJVQA010000008.1 coordinate 49,223, forward strand.
ACTTGTGAACTTGATTGAAGAGCTAGATCCAAAATATTTAATAATTCTGGAATGTGTTTCTTAAATCTGTCTTCAAAAGCCTCAATTACAAGTCCATAAATTTGTACTGCCATTCGTTGCAAACACTTTTTTTCGGGTTGAGAAACCCATTTACCCAACAAGATATAGGTATTTTTTAATCTTTGTTCATCCATTCTTTTAATTAATACCTTAATCAAGACACCTGCTATTTCTCGGCATTTGTTAGATTCGTCATTAACTAATGACATAGATAAAGCTATGAAAAACATTTCTGCATATTCCATCAAGATTTCATCTCCAAATTTAGTAATTATTAAACTTAGCATCTCCATTGCTGATTTCCTACCACTCTCAAAGATATAATCGAGATTTTTAATTAAAAAGTTTATTTGATTCTTGAGGCGCCCACGTCCTTGCGGATAATCCAATAAGAATTGGAATAAAACTTGTCTCGAAAGGTCACATGTTTGTGAAGCTTGATTTGTAATCATTATTTCGGAAATTGTTTGCATTAAATCATAAATCTCTGGAACCACTAATTTACGTGAAATTATGGCTTTAATTAATGAGAATGTCGTATTTTGTCGTTGGGGCTCTTCAAGGTCAGGTCTAATCAAATTAATTAAGAAGGTCAATTGATTCTCTTTAATTTCAACCTGATTACTAACGCGCATTATAATTGTAAGCAATTTGAAGCAAGTTTGTACAAGTTCAGAATTCGTAGAGTCCGATGTTCTTATCAAAACAAATGTTTGCTTCACAATGACAGGTAGAGCATCATTCAAGGACTTAAGTTTCAGATTACACAATATGTGCATTATCTTGATAGCAAGAATGTTGATGCTCAAATGCTTGGAATACATGGCATTTCCTACTATATTCACGAATTGATCTAACATAGAAAGTTGTTCCTCAGATTTTATATCAAACTTTTCATGTTTAAGAGCGGATAAAAATATGGTCAACCCAAATTGCACAAACAGATATGAATTTGTGTCAAAATGATCTACTGGTTCTGTGATATCACGTTTCAATTGCACTGCAAAGTTCACCTCTAAATTTGTTTTAACATTCTTGACCTTCGGTTCTGATTTTAATATATCAAGATTCTGTGATACAAGTCCTTTACATAATGTTATAATTTCTTTTATCTCGAATTCAGGATTATTATTCAACCCAATTGCTACTCTTTGCAATGTTTCTTCAACTTTCCGCAAGATCTTTGAACTTTGCGTTTCTCGCATAACATCTTTAAGTGGCATCAATAGAATACCGATATTCTTGATATGAATAATTTTTGCAAGGATCTCAAACGTTCCAAAACCTTTGTTAGCCTTCATTTCCTTTAATTTACCCGTTATTTCCTCTGCATCTTTCTCTTCCGCAACATAGCCAAACATATCATTGATAATGATATCCACAATTAGTTGAAGACAATAATCAATGTCTCCAATTGTTAAGTTTGGAGCTAAATTTAACAAGAGAGAATGTAATGTAAATCCAAGGACATGCATTTGATAACCTCGTGTAAGTGCGCCTTGCAATTCTTTTACGATAAATGAAAAATACATAGGCCCAATGAGATTTGAAATTTTAACAATGGTGTCTCTTGTAACATCGCGAGTATCTTGACTACGACTTCTTAATATTTGACATAATGTAGTGAGTAACCCTGGTAAATGGAGACGAAGTGACGCCTCAGGCAAAGCTTTTAATAATTTCGTGATCGCCAGTGCTACAGGTATTCGTACCGTAATATTATCATCATTACATTTGGACAAATATGATTTCAATTCAGGCAGTATTTGGCGTATTATAGTATCATGAATACGTTGAGACAAAACTTTCCCTGCTGTTTCATCACTTGGTATATTAATATTCGATGACTCCTCTTGTCTGTTTGATTCATCATCTTCCTCTTCAATATCTTCAGTTATAATATCATCCTCTTTTGGTTGAGACACATCGCATTTTTCGCTTTTACTGTCACTTTCAGGTTCAATCGATTTATATGATGATTGAGATTGCGAATCTTCACCTACACTCTCAGAAACATCGAAATGAAAATTATCAAAAATAGTTATAATGGTCCTAATTAGTATTTTTTCTATTATTGACTTCCGAGAAATTAGTTTCATGTACTGTTTTAGATGAGCATAATATTGACCCCATTTAAGTTGACTAGTAATAACACCAATCGATGAAATAGTTTCATTAATTAACATATGATCGTTAATCCGATCTGATTCAAAAATGAAATGTCCTAAAAGTGGTAAAAATATTTGCACTAGATTGGAACTTTTCAACTTTCCCATGGCGCATTCATTAGAAAACCTTTTGAGCGCACGTATGCGACGATGTATTTGGATATGATAAATATTATTGAAAAAGTTTGCCTCTTCATCATCGAATAACAAACAGGACATATCAGCAAATTGAGGCAACATTGAACATTTCTTAATCATGTAACATAGTATTGTAAGAAATTCCATACGAACTACTTCTATCGGTAGTTTAACGCCTTTTTTGATTGCAGGATAGATAATTTTAGTCAAGATATTCTGAAATTTGCTACGAACGTCTGAAGAAGCGGAAACATCATTTAACTCGACATTATTATGATGTTCAACAAAACTATCAATAAAGCGAATAACGCAATATGATGAATTATTCCGAATTGAAAGTTCTTCTGGATCTTGAATAAAGAAAATGCAATTATACAACAATGGCAACCATTGCATCGGTGAAAATATTTTATAGGATTTTTGGTTAATACGATTAAAAGCATCTAATCGTCGTTCAAAGTCCGGTTCATTTAATCTGACAGTCGAGAATGAATTAATATCTTTAACAAGTTCCACTATTTCCTGTAAAGTATTTTCTAATTTGGAAAATTCTTCGAGGACTTCAATCAAAAGATCGCGGCATTCTCGCGAGCGAAGCATAGAAAACTCCTTAGAAATATGATCATAATATTTTGCAAATAATTCATTGGATGGTTCAAATCCTGGAATGACATGTAAAAATTTTGTAATTATTCTCAAAATATGAGCTTTTGTTTGTTCGGCAACAAATCGAGGTAACTTTCGAAGATATGGAAGTAATAAATCCACTAATTTTTCGGCTTGCTTTCCATTATTAACATATTCCGCAATCTTTGAAAGGATTGAAACTTCTCGCTTAGAAAATGTATCTCTACCAAATGTACCACTTTGACTATATTGTAATAGCCCATATTCTAGGTTATCTAATAAAGAAGAAATGTTGGGACGTATCACTCTATTGATTAAATTCATATTTTCCGTCTGTGTAAGGTCATCATCAATGTCCATTTCATTGTCACAAAGTTTCAATATATGTTCTATAATATCCAAAACCATCGAAACAACTGATGCTCGAACTCTTTTCGCAGATAAACATGCAAATATTTTTGGCAATACTTCTTTATTGTAATCAACTAAATATAGTAAATAATCTTTGTTTGAGGCCCATGTGAAGAACAATTCCATCAATGCAGAAGGTGCTTGGGTATTTTCAATGTTCAGTTTAGGGATTCTTAATGAAATAAATGAGCTGAACATTGCATTAATGTAAGGTTGATAATTAAAAGATGAACGAATCTTGAAAAATTCATTAATTCTTTTTAAGCCAAGTTGTCTAATAATTTTAAATTGTTGTTTACGATCTTTTATATCATTAACTGTTTCAATACCATCAATTATTATATTATTATCTAGCGGATCTTTTTGCATTTCATTTTCTACCATTAAATTCCTTTGTGCACTGTTAACCATATACAAAACGACTTTGAGCATATCCGAAATAAAAGGAAATAAATAAGTCCCCAATTGCTTCAAGCAATCGTCTAAAAAATTCAGGTATCCAAGCTGTTTTCGATAAGGAACAATTTTATCAACAACTATATTCGGTACAAACTTGAATTCATTATCAATAATGTCTGGCTGTTGACGAATGACTGTAAAAGGTTCTAAGAGTAAATTAACAAGAAGTTCTAGCTCGGATTGACTACAGTTGACCAATGCAGACAGAACAGCTATTCTTCTAGCACCCATTCCAGTCTTTGATGAAGATTTACCCCTTCTTGCAATTACTCGACCATATAAAATACGTATTATAATAGGCATTACTTCAGCCCTATGTTCAAATTCTATTGAGCCATTTTCTATGTTAAGTGAAAATGTTGATAATTCATCTCTAAACTTTGCTTCATCAACAAGGTTACGAAGATTACTTTCATAAGGAATGACGCCCTTGACCTTCCATGTAAACAAACATTCTAATGCAAGACCTTGTATTTTGATGTCTCCTTTCATTAATAGACGCAAATAAATACTTTGTAGTTCTGTAGACTTGTAGACTGAACGTGGATTCTTGAATTTCGAAAATAACTTTAGATAAAGTAACATCTTAGATCTGATTTCCTTTGAAGATTGTTCAGCTATCATGGCTAAATCATCTTTCATTTCATTGTCAGCTTCCATTATCTCACACGATTTACTATCTTGTGAAGAAAGTATTGTCACTCCAATTTCTTGACTTTCTTTATCAACCATTACGTCATCAACAGAGTCTTCAGCAGCTACGTTATACTTAGTTTCTGCATATTTTAAAAAAAAAGGAACCAACTGCCGAGAATTTTGCTCAGCAATGTGAGGGACTTCAGTCAACGTCCTAATCAAGAGGTTATAGTAATTCCAATGGTCGAAATTTACATTTTCCGGAACACAAATCTAAATATAAAATGCAATGAGTTGATGGTTTATGCAAATGCAATTTGCAATAATGAACAAATTTATTTATTTACCGAAATAAAATGAGTAATATAGCTGTTGACAAGGTTGCTAATTATGAATTTATACGCATCGTTCACTGCCTTGTTGAATTTAGATAAATTAGGACAATCAAAAGATACCCCGCCAAATTTGGTCGATGTAGTTAATAAATCCGTATTTTGATTAAAATATAATTCAAGGGCCTTCGTCGAAAACCCAGAATAGGCGAATTTAAATTCGTTAAGACGCGACATTTCAGCATGCAGCAACCTCCAGAAAGTACGAGGATCATTCTGTGCAACATTCACGAGCACATTGATTGCTTCTGTCCAGATAGCACTAAAGTTGATGGACAGTAAACCTTATAAATCAACGAAGACAATGTATAAATAACAAATTCGAAAGTCTGAACATCATGATAAATATGCAATGGAACGCTTCCAAACCAAAGCAGAACAATGGTGTGACTTCTGAATAAAATTCTGGTATTCGCTTAGTAGATATCAATGCATTTATTTTTCGGAGTATCATAGTTTTGTTACGATATGTCACAATAGATGATTCAATTTCCTCAACTTTATAAGCCATTGCGAATATTTCGCAGGGCTCTTGTTCATTTTTAGAAGTTTCTTCACTTCTAAGTGGAAATTGATCGAAAAGCATGAGGATTTTTAACGAATACAACCGACAATGATATACAAAGGAGCCAATATTGCACTTTAAGTGGGGATATATTTTCTCAAGAGCCCTTGTATCGAATAAAAAGGCACTTTCCTTACTAGAGAAAAAAATATCAAAGTAAATTACTGGTGTGATCATAATATAAAATGATCAAGTTAATTGGATTACCTTATCCGCACATATTCCATATATTCCGCAACAGATCTCAAAATAACATCATTTGTACAATACACTATCAAAATATCATCAACAATAACATTCCAAATATCCATTAAATGATTTATTCTATTACTCCCCGAAGAAATTCGGCATAAATTAGTTACAGTTGTAATTGCTTGTCCCAACAAATTTTGTGCAAGCACGCATGGAAAACCATGAGTCAAAGGTCGTTTCAGATACGGCATTATTGAAGAATTTTCAAATTTAAGGTACTGAACCAATGACTTTATGAGAGATAATAGTGAATTAAACGTTTTCAGAAAAGGCCCAGATACATGCGTTATTATAGTGAGTGTTGCAGAGACCAAAGTTAAAAACGGAATTTGTGTATTTTCCTTCAATAATATAATAATACAAAAGTTAAATACAAAGTTTAATATAACAATAATTTAAACATAAATAAAGCCAGTTTATTACACCTACCGAATCTATGTCCAATAAGCTTGTTTTATGCACCTCTGAGGCCCAATCACAATCACGAGTTATCAAGCTTATTAGTTCATCTAAAATGTTTTGGCTTGTCTTTAAACCAGGGTCACCTTCGACACATTTTACTACTGTACTGACACTGGGAAACTTGATCAATCCTTCCTTTGTAATAAATGCAGAAACTGCACCTGAAGATATCGAAATAGTCTTTGTAAATAGCAAATGTGCAAGAAAAATGGTAATTTTCGTTGAAGCTACTTTCCAATGATTTGATGAAAACCTATTTCGGTTAATCAAAAAATAAAAATCAAATATCTTAAAAGTGATGACATAGAAAATATTCTTCATAAATATACCTGACTATGTGTGGAAATATGAATTGCGTGTAATGTTCCCATTTTAAGTTTGCTAAAGACAAACAGAATGACAAAACCGCATCAACGTCCTATAATAATTAAAGTCACGTATAATATTTAGTAAATCGCAAAAGCACTAGATATTAAAATATCAGTGTTCACATACATTAGATTCGAAAATTTTATTTAAAATGCCTTTTCCACCAGCTAAAACATCCTCCAATTTTGATAGCATCATCAATGATATACATGATTTGAAAAATTGCTGACGAAGAAAGTTGCAGGCATTTGACTCAACTAAGGATGGTGTTAGAACGTATTGCGACAGATTTTTTGTTATATCGAAAACACGTTTCAAATCTTTTTAATAATTATAATTCATTGAGCATAAGTATTACTAAGAAAAAATGTGTATGTGAAATAATAAAGTTAAAAATACCATTGACACGACTGCCTTTGCGAACTGTCAAGCATATATAAACGAGAGATAAATTTATCCCAAACTTGGCAACTGTTGTATCAGGCACAGATTGATTCTCATTTGTGTTATCCTGGATCACATAATTGAGCTCTTTTTCTATCTCACTCAAATATAGATTCCACACAGGCACAAAATGTTCACATTTAGTATGATGAATAAGTGCAATAGTAGTCATAATAAGAATGCGATAACCAGGATTGTTTTCTGATGATAAATAATTATCGATAGAGATTAATAGAAATAATTAATAACCTCCAAGATTGATTAAATTAAGAAAATTTGATTTTACCAATGCTGACATCATTTTTTGAATGTTTATATGATGCGTTCAGTAATTCCTTTAATAGCATTGTTGCTTTAGGGTGAAGCTCATTGTTCGGTGACTTAAGGAAATAGGACGCCTTTGTTAGTAGCTAATATATTAAATTATTTCCATAAGATAATAAGCGCCTTAAATTGTACCTGAATAGCTTCATAGCATAAAATACTCAATCCCTCACAATAAATATCTGTTGGAGATTCATTAAATGAATCAACTATATAATTAACTATTTGTGCAAGATTTTCGGCATGTGCATGGCGTAGGAGGAACGCAAATGCTTCAGCAGCGAAACGACGAACGTAAGGCTTTTGATATTCCTCGCCAAGCAAAGGTGCCATGAGTCTAATCGAATATGAATTTCTCGCGTTACAAAGATCATAAAAAAGACAGCACCACTTTCTAAAAAATACACCTACCGATATATTGTACAAAGATCCTCGATTATTTGGCTAAATAAGTATTTAAATAAATAGGCTATGCATTTAAATGTCCACTTTTAAAAGATTTGATGCAAATTTAATGTCAGTAAATGAATTTTAGTCGAAAGGTAAAAGAAAACCGATATTTATTTATTTATTGTGAAGATTCATAAGTACCTCCAGGATCTTGACATCTCGAAGCCTTGTAAGAGGTATTATTGCACCAACAATTCGCTCAAAAAATGGATAAAAATCTATTTCTAGATCTCTCGACAGTTTTGTAACAAGGCTAAAAATAAATAAATTAATGGACATTTAAATTCTATTGAATAAAAAGGTACACATATTATAACATTAATATATTTACTCTAGTAATGGTTCAAGAGCAAGACTATCTTTGACTTGAAGGTGTTTTTCCAGAATTTGAATTATCTTTTCTTTATGATATATTATTTGAGGTAATGACTGACAATATTTCGAGACTTCACGTACAAAAATAGTAAAGTGTGTTGACAAATTGAGTTCCTTCCATGATTCCAGAGCTTCATAAAAGAATGATCCAAACCCCTATAACAATTTTTAACGGTAAAAATAATAACCAGCATTCGCAAAATCAATTATTGCAAAATAATTATCAAATTGATAAATATTCTAAATTTCGAAATACTGTCGAAAAATAGCATGAATAAAATACCTCAGGCTCATGTTCTTTCACCACAGAGTATGTGATGTCGATTTTCAAATTTTCTACAAGTGCATTGAAAGATTGATACTAAATAAAGTAGATCGTACTATCTTAACATCTTATTCATAAATATGCATTGTGAATGACTTAATATATTACCTTATATCTATTTTTTCCCTTCCCGGTATTTAATTCTTTAGACATTGTATTATCCTTCATTATGTTGGTTATGTTAATGTAATTGATTATCCGAATCTTTTTTTTTAATAAAAAAAAAAAATTCAAAAGTCACGGGAAATCTCTGTGATACAAGATCTGTATGTGGTTAATGTGGTTAAATGCAAAATATCAAGTTTTAAAGGCTATTTATTTCAATTATCATTACTAAAAGGGTCAAATTTGATAGTTTATTTATAATATAATAATCATGAATTATCAAAATTGATTTAATCTGCCAGGAAAGTTGGCATTGCTGTAATATAAACGCGCGCGAATTAGGCACTAATTTTCAAAATTGCAATATATAAGTTAAATATAATTAACCAAAGCCATATAAACTTATACTTTCGGTTTATTTAACATATCAACCAATAGAAATCCTCCACATATATCATGTGACAAACCAAAGTTGAATAATTGAGTTCTTGTTAAGTGGAAGCGAAAGTTGTAATGGAACTGTGGCTTTTCATAAAACCGAAAGTAGATCAGCCACAATTTGAAACATACAATAATTTTTATGATATTAATGGCAAGAGCACGTGGCCAAAGTCTACGTGCTTTCTATTATTCTGTCGAGTGAAAAGTAACAGGTATTGATCTGTTGTAATAAGTACCTAAATGCTAATTACCATTTATTAATGCTCATAAGGCCATACAAATTTATATTTTCTGATTTCATATTACCAACTGACCTCTTATAACCCGTCGATCCGGATTTTAAATTCCTTTTTTAAAAATCTTTTTTTACATCTGTTTTTATTATTTTTTGGACACCTGGTAAAAAAATTGCCCGAATAATTGTTTGGTCGATTCAATAAGTTTTTGATTTCGGTAATGTTCGAATACGTCATCAAATATATCTCTCTAGAAACGTCGTCAAGAATTCTCAAAAGCATCAACAAGAACATCGTCAAAAACGCTGTCAAGGATTCTAGAAAAGTCGACCAAAATGTTGTTGAGATTTTCGCACAATCGTTGTTAATAACTTTACACAAACGGCAACAAACTAATCTGAAAAAATAAATAAATAAATAAAAATATTAGTTTTAAAAGGTACTGAATAAATAAAAAGTAAAAACAAAAAGAAAAAAATAACTTATTAGACCGTATAGCTTGTAATATCACGATTTGCAACAATACTATAATACAAATTTACAGTATTAATAATAAATACAAAACTAATATATAATTAAACACTTACCCTAAATGAATACTTAGTTTTAGCTAAATAATTAGCTTACTCTCCCTAGTTGCCACGTAGCGGTGTATCCCATAATTAGGTTTATAACAACCCAAAGTTGTATCCTAAGTAGGATGTATGCAATAGATAACATGGATAACATGGTCCAATAACATGAAATATTAAGCAAGGCTCTGATAAACAGGCACAAATTATCTAAGAAAGTTGCTCTAAGGCCTAAAGTTTGGCATATTATATATTTAGATAAAAAAGCTATTAATAAAAGAAATTGCCATTAGTATTCTTCATCACTCAGTTGTCTTGCACCCTAAGTTCCTAAATAATTACTTCAAAGATACTAGTCAAGATTGTTAGGTTGAGGTCTTCAAAAAAGCTTTTATGAAATAAAAAAAAATATATAAAACTATTCTTCCTTGAAGCTGTTTTTCAGACAATTTATATTCTATGATGAACTTTTAAATAGACTGAAAGACCCACACTTATGTTTGGTCCATCTTTGAAAAAACTGTCCAAGAAACTTCATATTTCATATATATAGAGAAAAAGAAAGTTTTTTTTATTATAATAAAAAGATTTGAATAAATAAAAAGAAAATAACTTAAAAAATAAGCTAATTCTATTTTGATCCAGGTCAAAATAACCTGTCATATGATTTTAAACTATTATAATACAAATAATGACTGGTCTATAGGCACATACCAAATTATATGATTTGCATATATCAGTTAATCATGTATTAATGTACATCCATCAAATGATATTGGTATTACTTTAATATTTAACTAAATATAATCATAACTCCATAAATGTACACTCTATAAATACACATCCTCTCTAATTGAACTCTAATATTTGGTCCTAAATCAGAACTATATTGTAAATGTACACCTTCTATATTCTATACATATAATATTTTTTAAAATATTTATTATTAAAATACTTTTTTTTTTTTTTTTTTTTTTTTTTTTTATTAAATAATGCTCAAGTAGAAACTTTATTATATATAGAAACATAAGT
>CAJVQA010000009.1:0-59780 GCA_910591915.1 Cetraspora pellucida
TTGGCAACTTATTAAAAAGGATTTTTGTTTTAAAAGATTTTAGTTGATTAAGTCTAAAGTTGGTAATATTGTATGAGAGTTATTGATTGTAATTGAAGTAAAGCCAAGTAGATCTTTAATTAATGTCTTGGTTGAAGTATGACCACTCACTGTTTTATTTTTGTGATGCCTATATAGCTAAAATGTAAGCTTTACAGATTTGTTTAATGAAGTGCCTTGTAGGAAGTTCTACATAATAGTGTTTCTATTAGAGAATATGATAAAGGTTGTAGAGATTTGTGTAGTTAAATAAAAGAAGTGATGACAGTAGGTGTTGTTTAGCAAGAGAGTCTGCTTGCTCACTAAGATAATTATCTGAATGGACTTGTACTTTATAAAAGATAATTTGTAATTTGTATGATTTAATAATATTTAAAAGAGTGTGCCAAATTGGCCATAAATTAAATTTGAATAACTTGCTAGAATGGATTGACTTAAGTTAAAGATTATTAAATTTAAAGATTACTGATTAAGAGTCTGTAAAGATATTAATAATACAATTTCGAAAAGCAGTTGAGATTGCAGTAATGATTAAAAAGAGTTCTGCTTTGTAAGTTGAAGGCCAGAATTTAATTTTAGCAGAAAAGAAATTAATAATTTGTTATTATCGACTTGGATCCAACCAATACCTATTGTGCATTGGTCAGTACCAATATCAATTACAGATCCATCAATATAGAATGATAGTTGCTGGTAAGAGAGGTTGTGATGTGAGATAGATATAAGTTTGTTAATAGATTTACTTGAAATAAAGATTTCAGAAGTGATAGAGTTGATAATAGGGATATTAGGTAGAGGAGGAATGTGAGTTAGATGTTTGACAGCTGTGGAGCAAATAAGGTCCAAGTAGTTGGCATTGAAGTTGAGTTGGTGCTTTGAGTTAGTTCTAACAAGGAATTGTGCAGAAATAATTGCAGAAACTTCAATGATACAGGTTTGATTAATTCTATAAGAATTAAGATAGCATCCTGTATATCATTTGTAGCTAACAGAGGGTAAAGGATAAAATTTTATGTAGTTTAAGTCTATATTAGATGTTCAATGAGTAATAGAGTAGTGATTAGAAGATAAAAAATATTTTTATATTTTTCCAATAATAATTTCATCATTATAGTATAAGAGTAGTCAGAGTTTGGATTTAGTAAGTTTATTGGATGTATTAATAATGTGATAAGCATAAGAGTTGTAGCCTGATGATTGGTAATGTAGTAAAATATTTTGATAATAAGAGTGTGCTAAGATTGTATTTTCTAAGTAAGTGAACCAGAAGGGTTTTCTGCCTTTAGGTAAGTATAATAATTTTGGTAAAAGATGTTTTTAGTTAAGTAAAGTGCTGTTATCTGCAGTGCAGAATTGTTCAAGATATATAATATTTGATTGTCTAAGTTGCTTTTTAAAAGTTGAATATTTTGAATGCTATGATAGAATAGACTCTAATGATTGGCCACTATTACTAATTGTGTAAGGCCAAGTTAAGTTGGAATTAACTAAAATAGTTAACCCAAGATGAGAGAAGAGTTAAGTAATTTTAAAATTTAATAAATGTCTGTTAGGATCATCTATAGTAGGTTTGGGATAATGTAATATACTAGTTGAGAACTACAGTATAAGTTGTTTTGTAACTGTTGAAGTCTAATTTGAGTTGTAATACCAAGAAGGTCAGAGTTGTTAATTTATTGGAGATAGTTAAAGATGTGGTATTAAAGTTAGATATCTCAGATATTATGTATATTGTATAGAAATAAATTAAGCATTATACTGTTGGTATAGATCTAGAAAGATGAAATTTGTGTTTAGTTATAGTAAGGTATTTGGATAAGATTTGGTTGTATATAGTGTGAGGAAGAATTATATTATAAAGCCTGTATTCTAAAGTTAGAATAATAACTGTATTAATAATATAAGCAATTTGTTTATCAGTAATTTTCTTTGTATTGGCTATGTTAATAAGGCTAAAGGCCTCTTCTTTTATTAGTTTGATGGTTTGAGAGTGTTTGTTATTAAGTATAAACCAACATCCAAGAAACTTGAATAGTTGGTTTTTAGAAATGAAGTAAATTAGTGATCCAGAGAACCACAAAGAGGAGGTAGAAGAATTTGTAGCTAAGATAGACTTAGTTGGATTAATTTGGATATTAGCCATATGGCAAAAAGAAATAGCTATTTTTGTTATTAGGTTGAGTTCATCTTTGGATTTTGCAATCCAAAGAGTATCATTTATGTAGACTAAAACTAATACAAATGTTTTTAAGCATTGAGTTTGGAGTGAGTGTAAGTTGGTTTTTCAGAATGTAGACAAAGAGTATCCTAAAAATTGTAATGCTATTCTATTGATTAAGGGGTCATAGTAGATTTTCCAAAATAAGAGAGTTATAGTTTCTTCTTGGTCTATACTATTTTTAACTGAATAAAGATTAGTAAGTTTAAGGTTAGATATAACATGGTTTTGGTGATCAGTAAGGAGATTAATGAGTATATTAATAAGTGATTGAGGCATTGATATACATTCAAGAGACTTAGTAAAAAGATCGAAGTTTATAGAGTTATATGCTTTGCTTATATTCTAAAACAAAAGCCAGAGTTGTTTGTTATTGCAACTGACATCCTCAATAATATTATTGAGTATATGTATAGGGATAAAAATACTATTGCCAGATGGGGTGATGTAGTTATAGGGGAATAAGATAGGATGTTGAGTGAATATTAGATTAAGATGATTAGTGAGAAGTTTGGTGTATAGTTTTTTAATATGTTCAACTAGACTAATAGGTCTTGTATTAGATAAGTTTTCATCAAAGATAGATTTTTTGATATTGGAAAGATATGACCTTCTTTTCATTACTTGAGTATATGGTTGGTTTGAATGCATCAGTTAAAAAAAGTAATTATTGTTTGAAGAAAGGCAGAACCAGACTGTTTTAGCATTTCATAGCTAATTCCAGATAGACCACATGCCTTATTGTTAGGTAACTGATTAAGAGTTGTAGAAATTTCATTTGTTGAAAATTCAGCTAGAGCTGAATTGTAATAGTCTGATCTAGTTGTGGTTTTGGATTGGTATTCTTCTGACCAGTTGGAGTTAAATTTATAGATGTCAATAGGTCTGTAAGCAGTCTAGTTATCAAAATGTTGTTTGATTTGTTTTTTAATAAGTTTGGAATCTGTTATAATGTCATTTGGTGTTTTAATATTGTTGATTTTTATAGGATCTTTGTAATGGTTAAGTATACTATTGATTATTACTTCAGAATTAGTTTAGAGTTTAGAACATCGATTAGTAATATATTGGTTTATTTATTCTCAGATTTGCTTGATGTTTTCTATATTTCGAGCATAATAAAGAGCTTGCTATTTAGTATTAGTAGTAGTAATCCAGCTTGGTATGAGCTCATAAGAGTTAGGTATAAGAGGTATGTTAAGGTAATATGTTGAGTTAAGATAGTGTGTAGTAGAATTGAGATGTATAGGTATAGATAATGAGTTAGTTAAAAAGGCTTTAATCTGTCTAATAATGTTGTTAAGTTTTTTGAGATTTAGGTAAAATAAGATAGCTTTAGCTGAAAATAAGTATTGAAAGTTGCAGATTGTTGTTTTTTTGTTAGAATGCATTTAGTAGCAGTATTAATAATACTAGTTTGGATTTTATGCCAGGTAGTTTCAAGAGATTCAGAGGTTTGAGTAAAAAGAGGTGTTTTGTTAGTAGTGAGGTTAAGATAAACTTAGTCAGCAAAGGCTTCTCATTGCTCTTTATTCATTGCTTTGTAGTTAAAAGTTCTGCATTTGGTTTTAGTTGAATGTCTGTTTTTACCTGTAAGGGCATGAGGGAATGTCCAAGAGGATATAAGAATTTTGTAATCAGTTTGGATACAGTTTTCAGCATTATCCAAGTAAAAAGAATTGAGGTATTTAAGTAAAGAAAGGTAGGCCCAAATATAATCAATAGTATTGTAGTGTCTGCTGCTATGCCAGTTATAAGAAGAGGTGTTTGTATGATCTGCCAGATCATAAATATTATTATATTGTAAAAATTGCAATAGTTTGTATTTAATAAATGAGGAGATGGAGTTGTTAGGTAGTACATTAAAGTTACCTAGTATTATGAGTAGAATGTTTCGATTAGTAGCTTCTTGGTTCTATTGAATAATGATATTTTGAATTTGAATTCTTAATTGTGAGTTTTCACATAGTAGATATATAGAAATAATTCAAAATTTGTGATCATGTTTAAAGAAAAGATCTATAACTATAGCATAGCCAGAAAGAATGAAAATATTGTGTATATAAGTTGTAAGGTGTTTGTGAATCATTAGTGTAGTTCCTACTTTGAAACTATTAGTACATGACCAATAATAGGAATAGTATTTTGAGTTATGAAATTTGGTGATAGCATTATCTTTTGCTATTTTAGTTTCTGTAATACTGATAATGTTTAAGGAATAAGTGATACAGTAATCCTCTCAGACTTGCTGTTTGAGATTTTTATTGTATCCTTAGACATTGTGAGTGCAGATTGTGAGATTTAGAGATGAGGTATTAGGGTTTTTGGGTGTGTTAAATTGCTAGAAGTAGAAGCTAAAGGTGCTAGTATAAAGAAGACTAGTGTTGATGTATTTGATTTTAGCTGAATATTCAGATAATGCCAAATAGCTTAAATTGGTGAAATAAAGTGATTAGGTAATGGTTTAGCTTCTGATGAAAGATAAACATAAGCTTCCTATAATCATTTTTAATAGAGATTGTTAATATATAGCCACAAGCATTATTAGGTAAATAGCCAAAGCTATAGATATGTTGTAAAAAAGAAATAATAGTTTGTAGATGAGAAAGCAGTAATAGATAGTTGTAGAATAGAAATTTGTTGTAGCAAGTATTAAGTTGGAAGTTGTCATAGTGTTGTTTAGCTATGTCAGTTTTATCATGACCTTCTAAAATGACTTCTACTAGTTGAAAGTAAGAGTAGTTTATGTTATTTTCCTTTATAATTAAATTTGTATTTGGTATATTGTTGTTTGTTAGAGAAAATTTAGAAGAAATGGATATAGATGAATAATTAGTATAGCCTGATAGTTGTGGAAAAAAATATTTGAATAAAGGTTGAGATTTGTGTAGTAAGTGTATATAGCATTTACTATAATCAATTTTAATAGATATTGTAAATGCATAGTTGAAATTGTTTAATTGTATATAGTTGTAATAATAAATGTGTTTTAAAAAGGAGCTAAGTGTTTGGGAATGTAGAAGTAGAGGTATGTTAAACACTGCTAACCACAAGTTATAGCATGAGACTGGATCATGTAGTGTATTGTAAGATAAGTCTTGTAGTTCTTCCTTGATATGAGATGATGAAATGGAATTCAAGAAAGTAGAAAGTTCTTTTGTGGATTCACTTACTGTATGCTTGGCTTGCACAGCTATGCAGATACCATAGCCTGTTTTGTACATTGGGTCTGGTCATCATTAACCTGGTCCTCCATGTAAATGAACTTAACCACCTGTTCACTTACATCATTCTCTTCTAAGAATAGTCTACTAGCTGTAGAGGATATCATTATCCTAGAAGCAGTGGCTGCATTTATGTATTCTACAGAAGATTTTATTGAAAAGTATTGTGTAAAAGTGTTGTAATATAATCAGGTTGTAAGTCCTGTTTATTGTTTTGGTTTATGTTACTAATGTTTGAGTTAGACATTAAGATGTCATTATTTAGAATTGCAGATAAATTAATATTATTATTGGGTGTTAAAGTTTTGGATTTGTCAGAAGTATTTAAATTAGAAGAAATAGATTTGGTTTTGGGTAGATTAAATTTGATATTAAATTTAGAATGTAGGATTTGTTGAGCTTCTGCATAGAATCTTTTATTATAAGATTCTCTAATTAAAGAAATAGAAAGATTGTTATTTTTGAGAATATAGAAATATGTAAGTATTCTAGCTAAGTACTCAGTATTAATAGGTTTACTAATAATTTTATCAATAATTTGGTATGGATGGTGGTTGTTGATTTGATCATTTGTAGCAGCAACACTAAAATAAGCTTTGAAAAAGTTATAAAAATAGTAGCTTTCATATGCTTGGTTGGTTTCAGTTTTATTAAGTTTAATAAATTCTTTTTCAGTTTTAGTAGCAAGTTAACAGAGAAAGGTAATAGGTATGGGTTTGTTAAAAGTAGCAGTATTGAGTTGGTCTTTATTAAATATAAAGAAATCAAGAATAGAGTATGTTTATTTTGGTTTGGATTGAGTGTTAGTTGGCACTGAAAAGTGATCATATAAGTCAATAAAAAAAAGAGAAGATAAGTTTTTAACATTGTATTCTGTATTGTTAGGTAATGTTGTGCAGTTTTTAACTATACAAATGTGAATATAATATAGAGCAGCATTAAAGCATAGTCTAGAATGCTCTTGTAAGGAGTTTATAAAAGTAATTTTGAGCATTTATTAGAAAGTTTAAGAGCAATTTGGTATTTAATATAGTTAAATGTTTTTTCTTAATTAATGTTATAGAATTGACATTTATAAATATTAAAGAATTTTTCAAACTATATTTTAAATTCAGATAAGTGATTTTTTAAAGATGAGATTTGAAAAGTTTGGAGAAATTGTTTTTTAGAAATATTAAGAGATATATTAATAAGAATTTGTCATCATTTTGAATTTTGAAAAGTGGTTAGTTAATATTATCTTCACTAATAAAGTATTTAAGTCTAAAGTAGATAGAGTAGAGTTTAAGATCTTCATAGAATTTTTCAGCATGAATGGTTTTATATTTGTCATGAAAAATAAGATGTAGACAGGCTAAATTAAGTGCTACTTGTTTTTGGTTTGTAGTAGTATATAGAGAAATAGAGTCATAGGAAGCAAAAATTCTTGAATAGTTTAGTTGGATAAATAAAGTTGTAGTGAATTCTTGCAAAAGTGAAGTAAAGATAGAATAAATTAATTCGAATAGAATTGAAATTGATTTATTAATTGAAGAATTTGTTTTATAAATAAGATCAGTTAGAAATTTAGATCTTTTGTCAGCTAGAGTTTTAACCAGATATTTGTAATTAAGTTTGAATTCAGGAGCATTTTCTGAAGCTGCTTGAGTGATTTTTTTTGAATAAATGTCAATAAGATATGGTTTAATAAAATTAAATTGTTGTTATGTAATAGAATTATTTAGTTTAGTGTTATTTTTCATAAACTCAGTTACAGAATATTTTTTAAACCAATCAAGGTCATTAGTAGTATCTTGTTGATTTTTTTTGGTTTTTGTTTTTGTTATGAATTGAGTTTTTTGTTTTTCTTTAATAAAAAGGATTTAAGAAGTTAGATTTTTTCAGTAGATTTTATTTGTTGAATTTTGACAAGACCAAGAATTAGTTTTTATTTAAGAGTTAAAGGAGGAATAATTTGTTTTTTGGAAGTAGAAGAAGAAGTTTGAGTATTTAAACTAATTAGTTTAGACTTAATTAAAGCTATAACTATTTGCTGTTGAAATGTAAAAAGAGATGTTTGAACCAAAGGTTTAAGTTTAATATCTAATAATGAAGAACACAGAGTCTGTGGATTAGATTTTGTTTAAAGATCATACAGATTATGTAGTCAAAAACATAACTACATTGTTCTGTTGCTATACAAAGAATATTTTTAGATTTATATAAGAGACATGTGTGATAGTATTGAGAATGTGCAACAATTGCAGAAGGTGTATGATCTATTTGGAAGTTAAGAAATAGAATATAAGATTTAGAAGAAGATGAATCAGATTGTTGTTGTTTAGGAGTAGATGATTAAGATAATTTATTGCTATTTTTTTGAAACAACTAATAGAAATAATAAAAGTAGTTTGGATTGTAAGTTGCCCAAGAGAAGTAGAATAAGAGATCCTGTAGAACCAAGAGGTAAAGCTAGTATGATATGTTTTACAAAGACATGTAATAATAATGAATTGTTGAGAAACTTTAAAATAATGATATTTTTTTGTTGTATCACAAGTAATTGGATTAATGTCTGCTAGAAGTATACGTAAAGATTAAGGTTTTCTTTCTATCATTCCTACATTATACCAATCTTTATATCTGCCATGGTAGTAGTTAATGTCATAAGAGTCAGGATTTTCAGAGATTAAAGTAGACATAGTTTAGAGTTTAAAAGATAAAAATAGAGACAATAAATGAAATCTTGGATGTAAAAGGATCTGAAAAATATAGAATATAACAAATAAAAGAATATGACAAATAAGAAAATATGATAAATAAGGGGTATAATGAGTAAAAGGATGTGACAAATAAGAGGATATGATAAATAAGTGGCACAGGATGTGCAGACTAAGTGGTTACAATAATCGATGTTAAACAGATTTTTGTATTAGTTAATCGAACCAAAAATAGAAAAAATTAAAATTTGTGTTAAATTAATTAGTAATATAGCTTTTGGTAGTGATCCTGCAGGTACTAGGCATCCTAAAATACAAAACCTCTCCAAAAAAAAGAAAAAAGTTTTTGCAAAAAAAGAACAGAAGTTTTGTAAAGGAGTTTTAAAGGTTTTTTGTATAAAACATTTAATATTAGTCCAATATTAATGTATAATATATCAAAATGAAGCTCTAAGTGAGCTCTATCTTTTTATTTAAGATAATAACTAAGGTTAGCTTAATAGATTATTAAAAATTTTAAAAAAAGTATTTTGCAGTTTAATAAATATATCTCACTATACAGAGGTCTGAAAGATATAAAACTAGATTGCTTATAAGTAAAATTTAGTTGTAAACAACTTTATTTAGGAGGCCAGAGAAGGTTTACTTAATAAATTATTTAGTTATTACCAGTTTATTATTAGAGAATTTTGGTACAAGTGATCATCGGAAAGAGTTAATGATTTGTGTCAAAAGCTTTATCTGATAAATTATAAAAATTGTAGATTTGATAATAAAGTATAGTTGAGTTTAGTATAGTTAAAATAAGTTTAGCTTTGTGTTTTATAAGTTGTATATAAGAATTAATTATGTCTTGCATTGCAGATTGGTGCATAAATATGTTTAGAATCCTGTATGAAAAGTAAGGTACAAGTACTATGTTGATTATATAGTTTGTTTTTTAGTAATCTTTTTGTTTTTATAGTATTACTAAAATTGGTAGCTTCAATAATAATTTGATTTTGAATATGCTTGTGGTGGTTCATAAGTATAAATCAGCAACTAAAATAGCAGAAAGTATGCTTTAGAGATATGATATATATAATTGTATTAGCAAAGTTGATTATAGTATTTGGATCTTTAGTTTGGTTTATTACTAAAATTAATTTGATAGGATTAACAGTAATATTGACTATATTGTAAAAGAATTTAGCTGATTTTACTATTTATTAAAGAGTTTATTTGTCAGAAGCTAGTTATAAAATATTATCATATAGATAAGTACTAAGATATAGTATGTAAATAGATGTTTAGTTTGAGATAATATTGTTAATATACTATAGCTATAAAATTTGGAATAGATATAAGTTATTAGTGGAACATAATACATATACTAGACTAAAAATATAATTTTTTCTTCTTGGTCTATATCATCTTGTACATGATAGCTAAATATGAAACTAAGATTTATAATAACTGAATTATATTGATTGTTGTGAATATTGACTATAAGTTGTGAAATGTTTTGAAAGATTTTTATTTGATTTAATACATGTTAAAGAAGTAGAATATATACAGATTTATATATCTTACTTATGTTCTAAGCAAAAAGCCAAATTTCTTTGTTTTGTGTTTGTGTTTCTTGAAATATATTTGTAAGAATTTGAATAGGTTATATAGTAGTTAAGTATAATAGAGCAACAAAATTATGTACATTAAGAATAGGATATTTAAACATTATTTTAGTAAGTCTATTAGTAATAATTTTGGTAAAGATTTTTCATATATATTCAAGAAAAGTTATAGGTTTAATATAATTGAATTGATCTATGAAAAAAGTTTTTTTGAAATTATTAATTACTTATTTTTATTAATCTTTTTTTACTTGAATCTATCTAAAAATAATTTTATCATTTTTGTTACTTTAAAAACCCTCTTTTACTTTAGTAATAAATCAATTAAGTTATAGACAAAATATATATTACTTTTATAATATACTTTATTTAGACTATTAATAATTTTTTAATTGCTACTATGAATCTGTTTACTTCTTTAATATAAAACTATATAACTAACTTATTATTAATTCATTATTTATTAAATAACATGTTTAATTTTATTTTATAATTGAACTGTATTTTAATCTATTAACTATATTCTTTTTAATAACTTTTAACAATAATATTATTAATAAAAAAACCTTTTCAAACTTTCTCTTAACTATCTAATAACAAAGTCTGTAATTTTATAAGCATTGGTTACAAGATGCTTAAACATATCAGTTTTTAATACATCTTTAATAATAATATTTTTTTTAATTATTGTCTTCTTAAAAATAGAATTTCTAAACATTAAAATTATAATAAAATTTATTTTATTTAAATAAAATATCTTTAGACTATTATATTTTTCTTTTAATATCTAAGCTATTTACTTGAGTTATCAAATTTCTTTTATTTAGCAAGTAATTTTTTTTAATTTAAAATAACAATCTTGTTTGCATGTTTTTATTTAGTAATATATAATTATATTTTTTTATATACCATAGTCTATCAACAAAAGTACAATTAGCAATACATATAACTTTAGTCATTATCTAGTTAAGAGTTCTGCTCATAGGTTATCTACTAGATGTCATACCTGAGGTCTGCCTCTGAGTTTCTTATTTAAAATTTCTAATTTTTAATACTATTTGCATATATGCAATATTTATATTACCATTAAATAATATATTTAATTAGAGTTATCTAATTACTATTTATATTAAAATACTATCTCATTGGGTGTTATTAAGTATTCATAGTCTTTTGAATTTATTCTTGAAGCAAATTTACTAAATATAGTACCAAAATTACTTCTTAGATTTTTTTCAACTTTAATGTATTTTATATTCACTAAACTAGTATTAGTGTTAGAGGTATTCAATTTTTAGTATATTTTTTTTCTATAACATTCTTTTATATTTACTATATCATTTGCTTGTGCGCCTTCTCTTCATTTTTGGTATATTTGCTGCTTTTCTCACATCAAGCATCAACTTTCCATATTGGAAAGCTTTTTTTTGAAAACTTTCTTATAACTGATTTTTTATTTATATAAGGCTTTATATACATTTATATGCTTTCATAGATTACAAAGTTTTGCCTTTAGCTAGAATTGAACCATTAATCTTATCTGTAGAAAGAAGTACCTAGATCACTAATTTACAGATTCCAATCCTCTAACAAGTATTTTTTTTCTTTTTATTTCTAATTTCAATAGTAAAGGATGAGTTTTAACAAAAAAGTTATACTTATATCAAATTAGTAGTAAAACCAAAAAAAAGAACTAGTTTTTATTTATATTTTACTTAAATAGGCATTTTTTCTGATTTCATACTTATCATTATTTACTTATCAAATTATACTTTTTTAATTAATAATTTTATTCTTACTATTATTTAATCAATCAATTCAATTATACATTCTTAATAACAATTACTAATTGAATACTAATATTATAAATAAGTATCATGATTTTATAATAACAAATTGTCTTGTGATTTGTTATTTGTCACCCAATCACTACTAACAATTAAAAACATTATACATTATAAAATACATAATATGGAATTATCAAGAAAATCAATTTGCATTTGTCTTCCTCTTCAGATATTTTGTATTATATACATACAATTTCATGAATTCATTACTTTACTCAATTTTTAAAATTCCATTTTAAATAATGCTTTATCTTTAGCTGTTTTTACTGATCTTAAATATAGCATTACAGTTTTCAAATCATCTTCCAATAGTTCTTATTTGAGTTATTAATATTTTTCCTTTAATATCTATTGTTGTCTCTAGCATATATGCATATATGTCTATATGGTATATATTGTAGATCCTAATTTGGACAAATCGACCCAAGCCATCTTAGCATCGATTTTCCCTTACACAACGTACAAAACTTGAGCAAAATTTCGATATCAAATTATTTGAATAAATTGATATTTCATGTCACGTAAGCACTAACTGCTGTGTTTTAGGTTCTCTTCCAGTGCAAAATCTAAATAGAATAAAGTTTGAGATTGGTATTATTTTCATACATTAAAACCGGTTTCAAACCCTTGAATAGATTCGCAATTTAGTGAAGGTACGTTTGTAGTATTTGTGTGTCAAGTTTTTGCTTGTTGCGGAGTTGAGCTCTAAACATGTAGTCATTCTAGCCTACTTATATATCTATGATTCAAATATGCTAATTGTCAGTCTTAATATTCAACTCTTTCAACTCGCTATCTGTTATTATATTCAACTCTTTCAATTTGCTATCTGTTAATTATAATTAATATTAAAAAAATCCGAATAAAATTGTTTATAAAAAAATCAAAAAATAAAAATAGGTACCTTGATAAAGTAAAGTAGTATATTTAATAAATCTGCTTTTATAAAAGTCAACAGGGTAAGATTGTATGTGTGTACTTTTAATATTTTCCAATATATTATCTGAATTAGTTAATTCAATTAAAATATTAATTAAAATATTTTCATTATTCTGCCATTCTGTAAGGATTTCACAAATTTTTATCGCTGATGGACGGTTTAGAGGTTCTTTTTCCCAACATTTCTTCATCAGGTTTATATAACATCGTGGAATGTCATTGATAATAGTTGGTCTTAAATCATTATAACATATTTCTAATTGAAGTTGTGATCCAAAATTTCGATTATAAGATACAGTTTTTCCATATAAGACTTCCCACATGATAATTCCAAATGAGTAAATGTCTGATGCCGTTGTATATTGTCCTCTGTCTAAAGACTCTGGTGCTATATATGGTAAAATTCCATAAATTTCGTGCCTTTCTGTAATTTGTGCTATATTTGTTGATATTGAGAGTCCCAAGTCTGCAATATAGGCGGTGCGTAAATTATCTTGCAAAATATTTCCGCTGTGTAAATCTCGATGAATAAGGTTTTGCGAATGAATTATTTGAAGATCATAAGCAATATGATGTAATAGAACCAATATCTCTTTCCATTTCATTGTTGTTACAGAATGGAGATTTTCACGCAAAGAACCCATTTCTGCATATTTCAAAACAAGAATATAATCTTCGGAAGTATCATCTTTTGATATTCCGTAGCATTTTAAAAATGAAGGATGTTTAGAACTAATATCGCAGTATGCTTTTAACTTTAACAGTAAAACAAATAATTTATATATAAATATATAAATTGTAAAGAAAATAATAAATATAAACCATAAAATATATATATCACCTCTTTTATAAATGTTTCATTATATGATTTCGATCCATGAAGTAATTTAAGTGCAACGTTTCTCCACATGTATTGTTTTTTATCCAGCCATCTTGCATAAAATACTGTTGCAAATCCACCTTGTCCTATTTTTTTAATATTCATAAATTCTTTATACGAAATCCATGATAATGGATATTCTTCTTCAACTAGTAGCTTTTTTATATAACTATCAATATTAGAATTTTCATTTTTCCATTCATTTGTGGCTACAAAATATTAATTAGTAATTCACAAATACCTCAAAAAGAATTTCAAGCTATAATATTTATGTAATTACCTAAAATTTTTTCTTTTTCCCTGATTATTATCAGAAAATGTATATTATAAAATTACAATTTTGTGAACATATATATCTATGTAGAGTTTAAACAAAGACTACTTACATTTGATACCAGTAGTTAGCTCTCTGCAAATCCCTTTGTATCCCAATCCCATTTCGATAACAATATCCAACTTCGCACATCCCTCTAGAATCTCCCATTTCTGCTAATTTTCGATAATAAATAAATGCTTTACGTTCATCCGTTCCAACTCCAATTCCATTTCGATAACAGTTTGCAACTTCAAACATTCCATTAGAATTACTCATCTCTGCAGATTTTAGATAATAATTGAATGCCTTATGTTCATCCTTTTTAACTCCAGTTCCACTTCGATAACAATATCCAACAGCATATATTCCATCAATGTCCCCCATTTCTGCAGACTTTTTGTAATAAATGAATGCTTTATATTCATCCTTTTCAATTCCAATTCCATCTTCATAGAAATATCCAACATTATAGGTCCCACCAGCATTACCCATATCTGCAGATTTTTGATAGTAAATAAATGCCTTATGTCCATCTTTTTCAACTCCAATTCCATAATGATAACATAGTCCAACATTATATGCACCACGAGCATGCCCCATTTCTGCAGATTTTTTATAATAAATGAATGCCTTACGTTCATCCTTTTCAACTCCAATTCCATACTTATAACGATATCCTACACTAAATGTTCCGTTAGCATACCCCATATCTGCAGATTTTTGATAATAAATAAATGCCTTTTGCTCATCCTTTTCAACTCCAATTCCATCTCTATAACAACATCCAACATTATATGTTCCACTTGCATGACCCATCTCAGCAGATTTTTGATAATATATAAATGCTTTGTATTCATCATTTTCAACTCCGATTCCATTTCTATAACAATATCCAACAATACACATTCCATTTGCGTTCCCCATCTCTGCAGATTTTTGATAATAAATGAATGCCTTATATTCGTCCTTTTCAACTCCAATTCCATTTCTATAACAATTTCCGACATTAAATGTTCCGTTAGCACACCCCATCTCAGCAGATGTTTGATAATAAATGAATGCCTTGCGTTCATCCTTTTCAACTCCAATTCCATCTCTATAACAATATCCAACATTATATGTTCCACTGGTATGTCCCATCTCAGCAGATTTTTGATAATAAAAGAAAGACTTATGTTCATCTTTTATAACGCCAGTTCCATGAAGATAACAGTTGCCAAGTGCAAATATTCCATTAGAATTACTCATATCTGCAGATTTTTGATAATAAACAAATGCCTTCTGTTCATCCTTTTCAACTCCAATTCCATTTTCATAACAATATCCAACATTACATATTCCATCGGCGTGTCCCATCTCTGCAGATTTTTGATAATAAATGAATGCTTTATGTTTATCTTTTTCAACACCAATTCCATTTTCATAACAATATCCAATATTACATGTTCCGTGAACATTACCCATCGCTGCAGATTTTTGATGATAAATGAATGCCTTATGTTCATCTTTTTCAACTCCAATTCCATCTCGGTAACAGTTGCCAAGTGCAAATTTTCCATTATGATTACCCATCTCTGCAGATTTTTGATAATAAATGAATGCTTTATGTTCATCTTTTTCAACTCCAATTCCATTTTCATAACAATATCCAACATTACATATTCCATCAGTATATTCCATATCTGCAGATTTTTGATAATAAATAAATGCCTTATGGTCATCCTTTTCAATTCCAATTCCATTTAGATAACAATATCCAACTTTACATGCTCCATCAGCGTTACCCATATCTGCAGATTTTTGATAATAAATAAATGCCTTATGTTCATCTTTTTCAACACCAATTCCATAAAGATAACAATTTCCAATAATATTGTTGCCATATACAAATATTCCATTAACATAACCCATCTCTGTCGATTTTTGACAAGAAATGAATATTTTATGTTTTTAAATATATGAAAAAAGAACAAATATTCAGAACCGTATTCTCAACATGCAGCTAATTAATTTTGCATCACTATCCGAGTTATACAATATTTTAACTATACGTGATGTATAAACTATTGTAACACTTTTAAAAAATATCTTGCCATTGATCGTTAATATGAAGTTTCCAGAAATTTTTTGACAATTTAAATAGTTCTGTAGTACTTTCGAATGAAAATTTTGATACACCATCAACTATTTCTAGCATATACGTTCTTTTTTTTTACTTGAAGGTCGGAATTACTGATTTATATTATCAATATTTTTTTGTCATCCAAAATAACTGCATTATAATTTAAGTTTTATCAAGGTAAATTAAATTTTGTTTTTGATGAATCTATTGTAAATAAAATTAAGAAATTCTGATAAATTTGTCATTATTGCTAATGCAATGATATTTGGAATTTATAAAAATATTTCATTTTACTATACTACATAACTTTATTCTATTATTTGTGATTTGAAGCAGGGTTATCAAATAACGCAACAATCTTTTTCCGATTTTTATGCTAGTGAAATTTAACATAATAAATAAATAGCTTTTTGCTTATAATGTTAAGATCAGAACGAAAATTCGAAATTAAAAATTTAGGTGTAACATTTATGATTGCCTATTTTGGATTATGAAACAGGCAATAACCAATAGACACCAATCGAAACAGCCGAATGTGCACTATTCTTTTAAACTATTAAAATACTATGTTAAGGTTTGAATCCTTATTGCAGCAAGATTTAATTTATATCAAAATTTTGCAAGATATACCTGATCTAAAAATAGCTTCATATTTGTGGGGTGTAGACAAAAAATTATTTTAAAGTTCATTGAGTGTTTATATTAAGGTTAAGTGTTAACCATAGAGATCGTATTCAGTAGAAGTTTTCTTACGGGTACAATTTCTAGTTATCTTACATAGTAAAATCGGTCATTAAAACTTTTTATTATCTATGCAATATTTGAAAAATGACAAACCGGATATGTTACATTACACCTGATTTTGAAACCTGATTTTGAAACTTGATTCGTAGTTTAGGAAATTTGCGTTATAAACCTTGTACACATTTTGATGTGTTTAAAATATTATTGGTGTTGATTACTCTAAGAGATTTGATTTGTGTATCTTACCGGGTAGCTTCGCAAAATCATTAATAATAACTATTAGTTTTGATATGATATTTTTGCAGAGTCGAGAGTATATTATTCTGAATGATGAAATGTGCGCCAAGTTTGAGCGTGGATTTGCAATTACAAAAATTCACCAAAAGTCATTGTATTGTTATTGTTTATATAGTTATTATTGTTTTGGAGAGCATAAGCACAAGTTAACTCCTTATATGTTCTTTGTATTAGACATAATCAGTTATAGTAATATCTTGTACACGTGAGATTACCAATGATTTATTTAATCGTAAATGTAATACGATCGTTAAGAATATTAACAGGTAACAGAATAATAACAAATACAACACTTAAACTATATATGTTCTGAGTCATTTCACGACTTAGGTCGATTCCGAATTGACCTAGGTCATTTATAAATTTTCACCGATTCGAAATGACCCAGGTCAATTTTTAATGAAATTTAAGGATCAGGGTGTGACTAATTATTGAGTGACAAATATGTATCAACTACTTTATTATATATAAATAAATTAGTTAGTGCTTATTTGTCATGCAATTATTAGTCACACCCACGGCGGTGCAACACCGGCTTTACTTATTTGTGCCGGTAATACAAACTCTTAAAAAGAAAATAGCCAATCAGTGAATTCAAATTTTGATCGTTCCGGATCAGCCCGACATAAATTCCGAACACGTGTAAAAGAAGAAAAGGCGAAAAAACTCAAAAACTAGTGTTTAAACCAGCCTTGGTGTACTAATTAAAAATGTCGGAAACGAAATTTTACGTATAATGAATAATAATTTATCGCTATAGCCTCTAATGTTAACGTTCCAACCCTAAATTCGTGTTTTATGCACTTTATTTATAAAATCAAATTTCCTTTTTTGGATTGTATTACCGGCACAAATAAGTAAATCCGTGCAACACCGCGTAAGGTGTGACCAATCACTATGTGACAAATAAGCACCAACTAATTTATTTATATAAATAAATTAGTCAGTGTTTATTTGTCACACACATGAATCATCACTTGATCCCAAAACTTAATAGAAATTTAGAACCCAGAATTATTACGTATGTCAAATTAATTAATAAATAAATTAACTTTCCGAATGTTTAGCTTTATCGATAACTACTACATTTTTTCTTATTAATGTGTGAAACCTTTGATCGAATATTAAAAGCTTTTATTCATCAAAGGATCAAAATAAATAAAATTAATATTTAACTGCAATTCGATTTATATAATCCAAATTTAAATATTGGGTAACATAATTTTAAAATTATTTACGTTGGTGAAACTGAAGAACTTTATACGATTAAACGACTTGGGGACACAAGCTTGTTCTGTTGAAAACTTTTTATGCTTTAACGTGCATTTTTTGCATTTTTTTGTCAATTATGTGAATTTTTTATTATTTTATTTGTATTGCGCATTTTATTTATACGATTTTTTTTTTTTATTTGGAGCATTAAAACATTTTTTCTAATATAACTAAATTTTATTATAAAGAATTTTTATAAGTTTTGATTTCTTTATGCTTTTTTTATACAAAAGAACTTTAATAATATAATTAATATTATTGTTTGGGTTATATAATTTATCGCACGTGTATTGTTAGGTTCGGAAGATTGCGACTCAGTCGCTCCACAATCCAATATCTCGCGTAACGTACGATATGTAACCTTTTAGAAAGAGGGTGTTAGATTTGTCTGGTAGGTGATTAAGGCTTTCGGTTACTTGGATTCAACGATGGTCAGTAGGGTAAGTCACGTGAACAAGAACTAGAGCGAATAATGATGTTTAGAGGGTTTGTCAGGGTTTATACCGGGTATGGTGTTAGGGTTTTATTATGGACGGTACAATGTATTGGGACTGGTTATTTTATAAAGCAAACGAAGCATACTGCTCCTAAGGGCCATTTCGGCCTTTATTTATATTACTAAATTCGTCGCTTATAAATGCGACTTTGCACTTATTATTCCTTTAATGCTACTAAATGTTATTTACAATGATTTATGTAATATCTTTAAGGATGTGTAATTTGTCTTCACATCCTCCCTTCTGGATCCGAAATACCATTTCCGATCACAAATGTAGCTTATTGCATTTCGTGTAGTTTTCACGTGATCGGCATGATATCCGGTATCACAGTATATAATTTTACCGATTGAGAAATGACCTAGGTCAATTCAGAATCAACCTGAATTGTGAAATGACTCAGAACATATACAACAAGTGAGATTCCGATTCTTATGATAATTCGTATAATCAAGCCATCGAAATTTAAAGCTTTTTTTAGAAGAGCGAAAAGACGGCTCTTTTATATTACATCATTAAATCCTTTAGCCCTCCTAGCCTTAGCCCGACCAGACCTATACTTCCTATGCCTATCTTTAAAGTCCTTATCTCATGTCTAACCCTTACGCTTTATGAGAATAAACAAATAAAGGAATCTACGTATCTAAAAATAAAAATGACGAATAAAATAAATACTGTATTGGGACAGATCTATATTTCTAATATTTCTAAGCCTCTGCCACCACAATAGCCTCACAATATCCTTGTGGCTTCGATATTAATCACATGGTAGACACATTATGTTCACATAGTCAGATTATGGTCACGATTTAGTCAATTAAATCGTGAAAATATATTAGGGAATAGATGTTAGGGATATTATATGGTAAAATTGTTCAAGGAGCCCTTTTTATTAGGGCAGTAAAGATTGGTCCTTACTCAAATTTTTGAAAAATAAGCAGTTCTTGACAAAACGGACGTTTATTTTAATCTTTCTGATCGGTCATGTTATGATTTGTTGTTCAGGAGACTTCCCTAGTATTGCCATCAAAATTTCATCCTCCATGTGAACAACGAAAAATTCATTTAAGTTCATTTATGCTTGAGTTAGCGCCTAGATTGGGATTTGAATTTAGACAACTCTATAGTAAAATCGGTCATGAAAAAGTTTTTTTGAAAGGTGGCTTCTTATGTAATTCGTAAGTGATTTTTTACAAACTAAACGTTTTATTTAAATAAGCTTTTATTAGTCAATAATAATTGAGTCGGAATTTTTAAGGAAAGCCTACAACCACATACCAATCACGTAAAATTGCACGTACTCAAAGAAATCTTTGTCGATCATTGTGGCAAAGGTCCCTTATCCACAAATCAGATCTCCAGAATCAGGTTTAACGTAACATGATCAACAAATGTTCGTTTTGCAAAAAAAAAAATCGCATGTCTCTCAAAAAACAGTATAAAAAAACCACTTTGAGTGCTATAACAAAATTCTCCTTGAGCAATTTTACTATATAGTCACATTTATTCTAAACGCTAACCTTAAAGCTAATGTCAAAAATTTTACCACGTTACAGTGATCGTAGATTTCTTAGATTTCTTGAATGCGATGGTACGTGTACGTATCGTAGAATTTCCGAATTTTTAATAGTGAATTGTTAGATGATATTAGATTTTGCATTACACTTTATAACAACAAATATGCAGTATTTATTAGTATGTATGAATGAATGATTGAATTATAATTTGAATGGAATTTTTAAAATTATTGATCTATGGGCGAAGAATAAATGAATAAAATTTTTGACCTATGCTGAAGATTAATTGATTGATTGAAAAATGATATATACTTTAACATCACTTATATACATGTTGAAACTAAAATAAAAGTTAATTATTAATCCTCATTCTATAAGCTACTCGATAATACATTTTCATTTTTGATTAGTGTTATCTAGATTGTAAATTTTTTTTGAGCATAAACTCGTACTTGCGCATTAAAAGATCTTAATTCTATTATTTCATTTTTCATATCTTTGATCAAATTGTCATATTCATCACTAGAAACATTAATTAAACTCATAAGTTTTGGCTTCATTGTTTCGAGGAAAGTGGCATAATTTCCAGCCACCTAAATAATGTAAATAAGGTAAATAAAATAACAAGAAATATATATATATATAAAGAATAGGCAAATGGATAAACTGTATTAAACTTATACCATACCAATCTAAATAACTTTTCAGCATCTTCATCATCATAATGTTGTTTTATTTTATAATGAACATTATGAAGTTGTTTATTTTGTTTTAAATAGCTCTGTAATTTGTAACATATATGAGTATCTAAACCACGTTCATTAAACATCTTTATTACTAAAGATATATATAAAGTTAGACAATTATATAATAAAGTAACTTCTTGACCAATGAGAGAATAATAATATCCTTACTGCCATTAATAATTTTTGTCGTTGCAGGCCCCATGATATTATATTGAAAATCTAGTTCAAACAACTAAAAAAAAATACAAAATTAATTTCAATAATAATTTAATATAAATAAAAATTTTAATATAGCTAAAAAGAAAACCTCTATATAGCCGCCAGGTTTTAATACACGAACTAGTTCATTAATTACAGACGGCCATTCATTTCCAGGAATTCCGGCAAACAATAATCGTTGAAATACGAAATCGAAAGTATCATTATCAAATGGTAAACTTTCCAGTACGTTTGCTTCAATAAATTCAGCATTTTTAGGTTTAATATAGCCAGGTTGAATTGGAGAAATATCTACACCGGTAAATCTTGCTAGTGGATAATTGGTTGACATTTCGAGTAACCAAGAACCAGCACCTGTTCTAAATTAATCATAAGAGTTAAAATAGATTACAAAATAACAATAGCAATATCAATCACAATTTTAATCATAGTGATAATATTTTAACTATAATTATAATTAATAATTCTAATTAGTATAATCAATAATTACAAATAATATTATAATCAATAATTATAATTAATAACTACAATTAATAATTATAGTTAATAACTACAATTAATAATTACAATTAATAACTACAATTAATAACTACAATTTTACAATTAATAATTATAATCAATAATTGTACATGGGGTGTTAATACACGGGTATTAATTTATTTATTTATCAAATTCATGTAAGATAAAATTATAAAGTTAGAATAAGTTTAGCTTTAGGGTTCGAGAGGAGATAGCTTATACTAAAATGTTTGAAGGATATTTTTTGTTAGAACCCCAAAACCTGTTATACTATTAAGATTTTGAGATATCAATATATCCGTATTTTTAGTGTTCAGATAGAAATTGGCTAATTATAATTAATAATTATAGTTAATAATTATAATTAATAATTATAATTAATAATTATGATCAATGATTCTGGAATTATAACTGTAACTATAAAGAATAGTACTAAAGCACATTAGATGAAGGATGGACGTTGAGTAATATGATTCAGAACGTCAAGCACAATTACTTGGATTTTGCGTCAAGTACAGTTAATGTGTTTTAATAAACTAGATTGTAATTATAATTATATAATAATAATTGTTGTACCGTATTCCTCCAATAATAAGCGTTTTTCTATCATGGAAGAGCTTATTTGCGATTGGTTTAATTACAACTAATCTGACAGCTAATCTGATAAATTTTTTAGTTTTTATGAAAGGGAGCTTATTTTCAGGCGAGCTTATCTTCAGAGGAACACGATATTAAATTAAAACAACGTACCCTACATCGAGAACCCTTGTTCCTTCTTGCTTAAGAAGATCTTCAATTGGGGCAGAAAAGTTACCTCTCCAAATAAATTTATATGTAAAATGCATTACATGTAATCTATCACATTCATCATCATCATTCGGTAGAAAGTATTTTGAATTATCTACATTATGAAATCTTCTACCATCTTCAAAAGCAAATTTATCAATGGTACGCGAACTATTATTTGAAGACGCTAATTCATTAGCGTAATTGTGAGATTGATTCTTTCTGGATTTACTAATACGGTTTCCCATCTTAATATAAAACTTTATTGCTAATATCAATATTGTCGGTTTTTATTAGTTTCAGAATAGTTTGTCTCATGATATTGTAATCAAAAACAAATACTAAATTAGGAAACTTTTCGTTAACACATACATTGTAATTACGCAGATCTACGTGCATTATTAAATGACATTTTAAATGTCATTTAATCGTTATGCATATCATAAAATTCCGGATTCCAGTTAATTATTTTTATAACTGGAAATGCGCAATAAAGTTTTACAAATATCCTAAAATAGTTTGAAATTTTTCAGTAATTTCATCATAATTGATATTAGAAAATTATTATTACTATTATTATATAAAATTTTTATTACTACTATTATTATATAAGGGTGTGTTATACTAAGTAATAAGTAATAGGTATATATTAAAAAGTATAAATAACGCAAGGATAAATTTTAATTCGGAGATTTATTGTTGTTATGCTTGCTATTTAGATCCAATCAGCATCATGTCAACAAAGACAGGCAAATAAGATCGTGTGACACTGTTTCAACCTCTACCTTGGAATCCAATCAGCGTTATTAAAGCAAGACAGGCAGATAAAATCGTGTGACGCTCAACCTCTACCTTGGAATTCTCTTCAGAAGCATAGAGATTTGCCTAACGCTAATCGGTAAAATAGATCGTCATCACCACAACATGTTGATACGAAAGTTTTATTTTTATAATTACCTTTATTAATATGTATTATTATTTTATTGCACAGTGTAACGATTAAATGTAGTGTACAAAACCTATTACCGATTACTGATCTATTACAGATTACATATTATTGATGATAGTTTTCATAATAACTTACGTATGTATGTACAGATTAAATTATTTTAAACGGTTTCTAATGTAACAATTTTATTATGCTTTTTAAATCTTTCAGTATACTCTAAATCTACTCTTAAATGTATTTATAACAAAGTTACGATAAAATATACTCAAGAAAATGTATACAATTTCAAATCATTAGAGTTTAATACGGTGGACTATAAAAAAAATAGAGTATAAATATCTTTATTAATATATTTATATCAATGTTTCTTTAAACAGTTAGATAAAATAATCGTTCGTTACAAATATAGCATGTACCCTCAAATATGAGCTCAGATGTCCCGAATGTTTAGATTGTTAGATTTCTAGATTTTATAAATAAATCTTAATAATTTGATACAAAGTAAATAAATATGTACACACGGATGTACTT
Source organism: Cetraspora pellucida (assembly GCA_910591915.1). NCBI lineage: Eukaryota > Fungi > Glomeromycota > Glomeromycetes > Diversisporales > Gigasporaceae > Cetraspora > Cetraspora pellucida. Next base: position 23,975 of record CAJVQA010000009.1, read on the forward strand.
TCGATATTATGTTTACGATATAGAATTAATTTGGTAATTTGATATCAAAGGTCGTTTATCTCATTTTTCACAGGATGATTCTCAAGTTGAATCTGTTGGATGCAATGTTCGACCTTCATGTAAACATAATAATTTTGACTATTTCTCGACGAATAATTGACTAAATTCAATGAATATTCTATAAGTTTATAGAGTTAAAATAACAAATTTTCATCAAATTTGACAAGGTATTCGATAAAAACTCTTATAATGAAAATAAAATTTCTATATTTGGTTAGGTAATGCCAAGAAATCACCAACGCTAAAGTTTTAAAAATAAATTTTCCGGATTTTTTTCATTTGAAATTTTTAAATTCTAAATTAAAAAAATTTCTCTACTATGCCTGACAAATTTAAAAAAATTGTTTTTTTAAAAAATTCCGCACACGCATAGAATAAGTTCTTTTAAATTTTAATAAAGATTTCTCGATTGCAGCTTAATTAAATATAATAAAAAAGTTTTTATTTTGATTCTACGAATTTATGGAATTTAGTTAAATAATTAAAAAATCTTTGTCCAGAATTTTGAACATCTATGAAATGTTACAGTGATATTTCTCGGTAACTGCTAACTAAATTCAACAAATATGTTTACAGTCAAAAAAAAGAAATTTGATTAAAATTGAAAAAGATATTTTATTGAGGTTTTTTTTTTTCTTCTAATTTTAACGCTTTTGCTGAAATTTGTACAAAGTTTTCTCGATAAATACTTAACCAATTCAATAAAAAATTTTTTTATTTTAATTCTAAAAACTTATAGTTGTATAAAAAAATTTTGGTCTAATATTCGTCAATAAATATTCACTCAAAGTTTTTCTACTTCCTAGACGGCTGTCTCCGATGGTTTCTGATCCGGAATTATGTGTTTCATCCATACGAGCTGTTTACTGTATCTCTACCCGGAATGTAACATATTAGAACTCACAACATACCGATATGCAACATTCACAATTTTATGCAACGTTTGTGTTATTATTGACACCTATAAGATTTTGTTTATCTATATATATCCATATCTGCATGTATACTTTCAAGTACTGTATTCTTATTAGTGCATCTAATACGCCGTTATAATTAGCATTGGCGAATTCTAGATTCTGTAATGTTAAATATGTGGCAATATTTGTTCATAATAATAGCACACATGAAGAAAGTGCAGTACGGTATGACATTTATACGTATACATATTTTAATACGAACTAAAAAGATTGCACTACACCATTTGGATAATTTTGTTAACATTTGTATGTACGTTTACGTACGTACGAGAAAAAGTCCTTGCATGCATTATGTACATGTGTGCTGACAGAGCAGGGAAGTAGATTAGTTTATTTTTCAGATCTATGCTCATCATAATGAGCTCTGGATTAAACAAACTGCAAAACTTTATATATATTATGTTGATATAGAAAATACAACGAAAGGGTTAAAAAAGATTCAAAAAGAAAAAACCAAATAGTTTCAAAACTCAGAGAGTAGGGATGGATTCGGCCGGTTACGGTCATTATTATTATCAGTTAATCGTAGTAATGGGTCACGCGCGGGGTTTTTAATATGAGATTATTTGGCCTGCATTAGCATATTGTTAAGTTCAGAAAACTGCGACTCGATCGCTCCACAATTCAAAATCTCGTGTAATGTACGATAGGTAACTTTACAAAAGAGGGTGTTAGATTTTGCTGGTGGGTGATTAAGGCTTTGGGTCAACGAATACAAGGTAAGTCACGTGAACAAGAACTTGAACGAACGACGATGTTTATAGGGGTTTACAGGGTTTATATTGGGTATAGTGTTAGGGTTTTATTATGGACGATACAATGTACTTGGACTTTTTTATTAATAAAGCAAACGAGGCATGATCTGTTCTCGGGGCGATAATGCCCTTTATTTATAATTACTATTTAATTATAATTGATTTAATTATATAAACTCCACTTCTAAACTTTCTTTATTTAATTCGACCTCTCTAATTTATCCACCTAAACCCTTATAATGATTAAATCCCCCTTCGCTATTAAATCCCCTTTCCTTGATATATTTAATTAATCGATTAATTGCCGGGATATCCATATTGACACCTTCGAACTGGTGTCGGCGTTTTGGTCGCTTCTCAAACGGATACGTCGTGTAACCTACGAACGGCTTAGTCGATGAGAGGCGGTTAGATTTGGCGAGTGGTGTGTTTATGATCGTAGGTTTTGCAAGGTAGCGAAGGCCAGGGAATTATGAGGGTCAAACTTCATTACAAGCACGAACTCTGCCTACTTTCTTCGGAGGGCTCAAAGCCTTTATTATATACTTTCATTTACATATAACACGTTATACCCTTTATTCGTGATATGCCGCTTATACTACTTATAACGTTTATGCTAATTATACTGAGGATAATATTTATAACAATTATTTTAATTATACTCTTTGTCTCGCTAATCCCCATTATCCCACTGATATCAATTATCAATCCGATACTTAGTATACAGCGGATACAGTGTATACGCCGGTAAACACATTTAAGGTATATGATCTACATAGCCGAGAGAGCGTGACTTAGGGTCATACGGTGAAGATCCCACATCACTCGTGGATCACGTGTTTCGGGTCTAACAATATAAAGGAATTGATCGCCATACCCGCTCTCACGTGAGGCCTCGGCATCTTAATTTCATCACGTTATTGGGCCTTACAATATCATCTGGCCTGCATTAAGACCAGGGTAAAATCGCCATTCAACAACAAAAAATACAAAAAAGCTAGACTAACAAAATTATAATGATAAGTAATAAATTAAGAGAATGACTATTTCCACCCCCACTTTTGTTAATGCCATCCCCAGATGATCTAGCCGATCTCCGACCCTCTCCTAACCCTAAATGATATGTCAAACGAATATAAGTTGCGTAACTTTGTATACTTTTGAAATTTCGGTCTATAAAAATTTTGGTCATGCGACCTTAATGTAGTCGTCTGATTAGGGTTAGAAGAGGATTGGAAACTCATGAGGGGTGGCATTAGCAAAAGTAGAGGGTGGAAATAGCAACACTCTAAATTAATCATTTTATTTATTTCGAATAACTCAATAAACGTAATATTTATTACAGCCAGAAATTATTATTACAGTATTTGGAATATTTCATTGCCTTTTAAAATGGTTATAATTCTCTAATTTATGCAATAACAGTTTTTATTACTACTATTGAACCATTTGTTACTATTTGGGTTCATTATGTTTTCTTCAATAATTTTTTGTTGCTGCGTTCTAGATTCAAATAAATAATCAGTTATAGTCTTCTGGAAGAGCATTAAAAAATAACATCTACAAGGTTTTCTGCATTTTCTTGATTAGTTTTTGTAAATTTATTTCGATTTTCATTTTTTTTTTGTTTATTGTTAGTTTATTGTTAGTGGAAATTTGGTTACGGCAATTAACATATTGTGATGACGGTGACACCATCGAACCAGCATCGGCATTTTGGTTGCTTCTCAAACGGATACGTCGTGTAACCTACGAACGGCTTAGTCGATAAGAAGTGGTTAGATTTGGCGAGTGGTGTGTTTATGATCGTAGTTTTTAGGAATCTAGCGAAGGTAGGGAATCATTAGGGTCAAACTTCATTACAAGCATGAACTCCTGCTTCTCGTAGGGCTGGAAGCCTTTATTATATATTGGTTTATTACATGTGCAATCTTTAAGGTACTAAATGTATTAAACGTATTATATCCCTTATATCCCTTTAACGTCCTTTATCACTTAAAACCCTTAAATTTCGTATATCCCTTTTACTACCATTTTCTCTTAAAACTCTTATTGCTCCTATATCTCCTAACGGATCGAAAAGACTTATAGAACTGATAATCCCGGGAAGCCCATATTAGGTAAAAGATCGGCATACCCATTCTGTGCCACTTCGATTACCTCCTTTCAGGATTACAGTTCTACAGCTCACAACAGATATTGTGATACCGAATATTGTGACCGATCACGTGAAAAATGCATGAAATGCAATAAGTGCAATAAGTTACATTTAGGATTGGAAACGGTATTTCAGATCCAGAAAGGTAGATAAAAAATAAGGGGAGGATGTGAAGACAAATTACACATCCTTAAGGATATTAAATAAATCACTATAAATAGTTTTAATTAGTTTTAAGGAATAATAAGTGAAAAGTTACATTTGTAAGTGACAAATTTTATATTATAAATTAAGGTTGAAATAGCTCTTAAGAGTGGTACTCTTTGTTTGCTTTATTAAACAATAGATCCTAATACCCTACATTGCACTCAATAAACACTAATACTATTACTATTACAAACTCTGTGAACCCCTAATAACATCACTGTTCAATCCTTGATCATGTAACTTACCCTATTTGCATTTGTTGACCCAAAGTGACTAAAAGCCTTAACTGCTCACAAGCCAAATCTAATACCTTTGCCAAATCTAATACCTTTTTTCGAAAAGGTTACTTGTTGTACATTACATGAAGTTTTGAATTTTGGAGTAACTGAGGCGAAAATAGAATCTGTGCTCAGTTTATTATTATGTGATATAGATTGGGTAATATTTAATAAACTTGTATATATTTATGCATGTACATATATGCATGTAATTTTTAATATCAATATTATACAACAGAGTGAAACATGAATTGTGAAATAGTAAAATCTGCTATGATCATCACATAAGGAGGAAATCTACTTTTATATAATAAAAACTATAATAAAATGTGAATTTCACTCTAACCTGATCTACAAAGCAGATTTCACTATTTCACAACTTAGGTTTCACTCTGTCATAATATTACTGTAGATAATTTCTTATAACTGATACTATAAAACTAAGGATGTTATAGCATTAAGCATATTATTTGCTTTTCATTATATACTTGAAATTCTATTTAAACTAAAATTTATTAATTCACATAAACTGGTCAAATTAATTGTAAAAATTTTACATGAATCTCAAGTAATTTTTTTTTAAGAAAAAATCCAAAAAGCCTTTGATTTGCAGTAGATAAAATATACTAGATATCATAAGACCTTTAAAACCTATTTAATATAGAAGCAATTAATTAATTTGATCAATATAGTTAAATAAATTATTACCAAAATATGGTACAATTTATTTAATTACTATTAATAGATAGAATTAAATATATTGATCATATTTTAATATTTTTCATGATAATAAATTTTTTAACCAGTGATTATTATACTTAATATCTATTAGGCTGGGTTTCTTTCAAAGCCTGCTATAAATCATATAGATGTTTCATATATAATTTTTTAAATCAAGTAGTTATAATAAACTGATTTAATTCTTTCTTCTGTTCAATTTCATGCAAATAATTTTTCTTATTTTTTTTTGGTTACCCTTGTGGCATTTTTCTGAGCTCATGAGATGATTCTTTTTTATGTCTGATAGTTACAGCAACTTGCACATTAATTTTTTACCTGTATGCTAATAACTACTACTATTAACTTTACCTAAATTCTATTTACAGGTTTTAAGAAAAGAAACTACTGCTGGACAAACATGGGTGTCTTGTATTAAACAAAACTTCTTGTAGCTTTTGACAAATTTACATACACTTTTATTCAACATAGGTTTCTTTTTCTTAAAAAGATTTTCTAGATCCTGGCTAAACCAATGTAATTCATCTATTGCTAATTGATGGAGATAGAAATCATTTTCATTCTTGTTATTATAATTCTTGGTATCATTTTCACTATCACTTAAGGACACAAATTCAGAGGGTATATCTTTATTATTTAAAGCACTATAATCATTGTAACCTTTACTATTAACTAAATTATTGTCAACATTCATAATGAATATAGACACAGGCACAAACACAGATTCTACTATTGTGTGTACAAACTCTTAATTATATTGTGATTGATAAAGATCAGTGTAAAAGTTAATCTTTTTGCATTTTTTACCCAATGCCAAATAAGCATAGTGGTATCTACTACTTACTGACATTGTAAGTATTTGGTTCAAGCAACAGATATTATAGTAGAATACTATTAAATTTTGGTGTTTGCATGGTGCTCCCATCTGATTACATTCACAAACTCCAAGTCACATGTCAACAACATATCTGTATTCTTATTTTTCCTACTTCTATGCTTAATAACTATCGAATCTAAATTTACTATTTCAATATCTTCTTTTAATCCAACTTTTCAGCCTAAGAGTCAAAAATAAAGTACAATAAAACCATCTAATTTATTATGAGCCACTGCCAGTAATTTTCAAGTATAGTAAAGGTCTATTGTACTAATAACAAAATTAAAAATTTGTATTAAATTAAATACCTGTATACTCCTAAAGACAATGTCTTTAATGATCCTAATCCTGACCTTCACAAAATTATTCTTATTATTATTTCAAATTGGCAAGTGGTGACAAAATATAATAGTTCATTCTTTACATTTATTTCATGCTACTTCAAAATACTTTTGAAATTAAGAATATTTAAGGTATGTTTTACTAGTTATAAGTTATATACATTCTTTTTCTAGTATAAATTTAGTCTTAAAAAAAATGATCTTTTTTAAATGCTCAATAAGAGTAACATGATTAACAATATTGATATCATGTTTGCTGTTTCACAACCACCTCCATACCACTTGCAAAAAATGAAAAACACACAATAGCAAAGTTGTTTTTTTCCAAGTATAATGTAATGTATTTCTTTCTGCACTACAATCATCAGTCATAATAACTTATAATTCAATTGTAGGTCTATGCCTATCAAAAGCATCTGAAGGCAACATATTTTTTAGTGCACTTAAGGCTTTTGTGAAGGTTTGAGTGGTTTCATCTAAAGTAAGTATTACAACTAGAAGTAAGCCACTAACTGGTGTTCTGATTGAAATAATAGTTAATGCCATGTTAAGAACATTGAGACTTGCTATTATATCTATAAATATTAATTCTTTAGCTTGTTGTAAAGTGTGATAGTGCTTTATTAAATTAGTTAAAATAATAAGAATAAATGGTTGACTAGAATTGGTCTCTATTGGAGCAACATAAGACTGCATTCAGACACTTTCTTTTTTATTATAATTGAATTTTGTAACCTTTTTAGCCAAACAACTAAACATCTCTTTTTTATTCTTTGTACTAATAGATATATTGAGAAATTTTTTATGAAGGTAATAAACATTATATTTGTATGGGTAAATAGCTCTATCTGCCAGAATCTCCTCATCATTTTTATATTTCAATTGCATTTCTTCTAAATATGTGTAATATGCACTAGCAGAGTTATGCCCAACATGAAAAAGTTTATAGAATGCTTGTTTTGTCTTATTAGATACAGAATAAAAGCCTGTAACATGTCCTGATATAAGAAGATAATTATAATTGAACAACATAAATACTATGCATGGATAAGTATTGTACTTGTTTTGTAGTTGTAAACTAAGTGTTGCAATGCAATTAGTATTCCTTGTATATGTACTAATTTCTTTTTGATTATTCACAATTTCAGTATTTAAATCATGACTTTTTTTCTTTGTTTTAATTTTATCACATGACTATGAATGCAATGGTAATGTTTAGATAGAAGAAAGCATGCACCTTTAATTGTTTGTCCTTGAGTCTCTTGTATAGTTACTTTGTATAAGTTAGTAAACTCATCAAATCAAATCCTGGTGCTATCAATTGTACAAGTTTTTATATAAAATTTTAACTTGAATAGTTTTTCATATGCATCCAAAAAATTATAAGGCTGAGTTGCTTCAAATAAATTAATAATATAATTATAATTTTGAGGCAGAGCATTATTCAAAATAGTAAGATAGGTCTGTAAAATATTAAAGGTATATAATATATCAATATTGGGCATATCTGTTTTAGTTGTGTTTAATATTAAATTTAACTCCATTTTAGCAAGAAAATTTTATGCAAGTATTGTTGGTAAGAAGAACGATTAATAGCAACTGGTATTTTTTTTTCAAAAAAAAAAACAAAAAAATTTTATGACACAATTATTAGATAAAAATGTTATGTTTTGTAATTTTGTATGATTTTGAGTTTAAATTCAAATTCCACTGTATATAGTTATTTAATTGCTTATATGTATATAGTAGATAATTAATTTTTTATTGAAAGATGAAACCTATTAATGAATGTTGTGATTTTCAATGACCTTGAACATGTTTAATAGCTGATAGAAATAGAGTTACAAAATTCTCATAAAGGTAAGAATTTTGTCAATTTTACTGGTATTATTTAAAATCAAATTATAACTATTTTTTTCTTAATTTTTCTATATATTTGACTAAATTAAACTTCAAACCAATTACATCAATTACATAATTAATCATATATTTTATCTTTAACTCTAATAACTTATAATAAATTACATTATTAATTATCTTAGCTTTCTTATTATAACTAATTATTAGGATTCAACATATACAACTAAAAATAAGTATTATTTTACTTTTTTCTTTTGATTGGTCACTAATTTTTCTTTTCAATATTATAAATATTCTAATTATTTATATACATATCTTGTGTGACAATTTTTATATCAAGCTACTTTTACTAACAGATTCTATTTATGCCATTTAGTCTATGTCTTAATTACTTTAATTGTTCTATTTTATTATGTGACATATATTATATTAAAATTTAGTGCCTGGACCTCTTAAATTATTAATAATTATTATTAATTATTCAGTCGAGTTATTAACTAAAAAATTATTTAATAATATGTATGCAATAAACCAAGCAAAACTATCTAAAAAGATGTTATTTAATTTATACATTTGATGATATAAAAATATAATTATCAAAAATATCTAAGTATTGGAATAGTTTCATTGTTTATAAATAGATTTGTTATTAACTTCTAAATTTGAATTTTAAGTTTCATTATGATATTTTGTGATGACAGAGAAATTTTTAACAATGATTGAAATTAATAATATTATTAATAAATAATTATTAACAATACTATTATTCATAGTTTCATCATTATTTAGGCAGTAGAATAAATATCTAATTATCTAGAATTTGGGTCAGAATGATATTAATTAAGTTTGGCTATACTATTATTAATCTTAATATGATATATTTTTAGCTCTATTTATTAGCTAATATCTAGAGCTTTAGGCTTATAATTAAATAGTTTATAATTTATATTAAAAAAACTATCATTATAGTATTTATTCATCCTATTTTAGTGAATATAAATACTTATTTACTTTGTCTATAAAAAAATTTATATTAAAACTACTAAGATAATAGCTCTAAGATTATATATATAGTTTTAAAGGTTTTAAACAGCAGTGCTTATTTGGCCTAATGCTTGTATATACTGTATTGTTAAATAGAATTTGGAGTTTTATATTTAAGCTTGATTCATTTATAATATTATCACAAAAATACTAAGAATTTTATTTTATTTTATTTTATGAGATAATAAGTTTAATAACAGATTAGTATGCTATTATATAAAATTACAAAGTATTTAGTAAGATCTTTTGTTCCTACTAATACCACCAAATTAGTTATTATTGCTAATATTGTAATACTTTTATTTATTGAATAGACTAACTCAGTAATTTATATATAATACAGATTATTATTACATGCATGTATATGCATAAATATGCACAGGTTTATTGAATATTACCCGATCTGCATCACATGATTAGAGGTCTGCATTGGGTCTCACAGCTCAGCCTAGCCAGACCTAAAGCCAAATTTTATAATTGTAGACTGAGCTATGCAAAAAATTTGCAAAACTTTATAATTGTAGGCCAGTGCAGGTCTAAAAATTTGTAAAATTATATAAAAAATTTTTGCAAACTGGGCTGAGCTAAAGAAAAAATTTAACATATGTAGGCTGGGCCGGGCTAGCAAAAAAATGATAATTATAAATACAGGCCAAGCTGGGCCTAAAAAAAATTTTTAACTCTAATTGTGAGCCAGGCTGGGTTTTAAAAATAGACAATTTGCAGGCCCCTATATATAATTATAAACTGGGCACAGATTCTATCTTTATATAACTAAGTTACAATCTTTTAAACCCAACAATATATTTTTAAAATAATGTGTTTATTAGATTTTATGCTTTTAATAATTGTTTTTCAGTTTAAAGAATCAAAGAAAAAAAATCACTTACTAAATCATATTTTAATATATATAAGATAACTGCATATTGTATAATGCTATACTGAACTAGTAATATACTACATACAGTACTATACGTACTGTTCATATATACTGTAAGTACTGTACATGAGAATTTTGTTAATCATTTTATATGTAGTCTGTTTTATATGCTAATTAGCCAATTAAAATTAATAAAAATTAAGAAAATTTCTATTCTGATCTAGGTAAAAGTGACCCATAATGTGGCTTTGTTTATGTTAGAGGATTTTATGAAGTTCATATGACCTACATACTTCAAATTAGCCAATAGAATCACATATATAATTACCTGCAATTTAATTGCCCACTTCGAAGTAAGGAGGTCATGTGACTTTATTGAAATAATCACTTCATTAAATATACTATATCAGTCATATGATTTGTCATATATAAAATTTTTAATAGTAGGTCAAATAATTGACACATTCAAATTTTATAAGTAAAATTTGTACAAAATTTGCTTTCTAGAATTATTTAACCAAAAAGAAGCTGTTAGTTTAATTTTCAGGTATAAGTTTGTAAATTCTCTAACATTATAAGGTTCTTTTTATGAAATTTCAAGGGTGTTTAAAAATAAATCTTTAAGTAATCTAGTCTACAAATTTGGTCAATTTTTTTATGATTTTTACTATTTGTTTATAAGTGATGCAGGTGAAGTGCATCAATTATTCCAAAATAAGTAATATGAAAATGTCGATTAAAAAAATTTAGTAGACATTTTCATATTACTTATTTTGAAATAATTAATGTACATCACCTGTATCACTTATAAACAAATATTAAAAATTATAAAAAAATTTGCCAACTTCATGAACTAGATTATTTAATAACTTATTTTTAACCATTTTGAAATTTCTCAGAAGAATCTTATAATATTAAAGAATTTATGATCTTATACTCAGAAATTAAACTGACAGCTTCTTTTTAGTTAAATAATCCCAGAAAGCATATTTTGTACAAATTTTACTTATAAAATTTGGATGTATTAATTATTTGACCTTATATTAAAAAATTTATCTCATGCTTTGTATGCCAAATTGTGTGACTGATACTATATATACTATAAATACATACTGTATATACTATATGTACTGTATATAAAAAAAATTGGGTTATCATATAAATGGCACATCACTATCCTGAACCAGTATAATCACACATGTGTAGTGTATATTTTAATTCAGATGCATAGATTTTATTAGTTGTTAAATGTTTTATTTAATTTTAAATGTTATACTTCATGAAATTGTAATGTATGATTTGTTGGTATATGTGATGTAGGGATAGTTTATTTATATACATAATCTATAAAAATTAAAATTTATTAATATATAAAAAGGAGGTGTGGTGACCTAGTGAAGTGGTCAGGTTGTCAACCTCCAAGTGGCAGGTTCAGAGTTCAAATCCTAATGTCAATGAAAAATTTGAAAATCCTTTTTGTGTTACAATTAACTGTCTCTTGCAATTGGTTGGGATAAGACACCTGTAATCTATATTGCACCAGCATGACTGGCAGGTCACATGTCATTTGTGTAACAGTAACATGACATTGTCCTTTGAGATAAGGTCTGTAGTTACATGAAGGAATGCAAACTGGTACCAGGTGGTGCAAATCTACAATAAGTTCTCATGGCTATGTAAATTATAGGAACCAATAAAAGAAAGATAGAAGCCCACTTGGAAGACCGAAGTAAAGAGGTAACCTGAGTTTTCGATGGTGCTACTGTAAAGACTAGACTTATAAAACGGAGCAAGAACTTGTGAAACTAGGCAAACATGCCAGTTCTTGGGAAGGGACTAGATAAACCAACCAGGCTGCCAGAATTTCTGGGTTCCAGAAGAAAAGGGTACATGCTGGCAAACATGTAAACCAGAGATATATGATTTCGACCTACCTTTCTTGACTATCTGGAATGGCAGCTTGGTGGAACTTAAATTGAATACCAAAGTAGTAAGGATATGTTGTGAAGTAAGTACCAAGGTTGGGGTAAACTCTACAAGAACATAGCAGTTTAATAGTATGCCCTAACCACCAGTGTTGGTTTTGGCTATAGCGATACTGGGTCAGCTATAAGAATAGGATACAAAAGATTCTAGAAGGTTTAGTACATGGTCAAAGGTTCTAAAGAACTGCTTTAAAGACTTAGTGGCCATGGCATATTTTCACTGGTATTGACTGGGGTTGTTGGTAGGCAGAGGTAGATGAATGAATATGGAAACAGAGTGGTTAAATAGGGAACCTACAAGTAGGTTTCAGGTATGACAGCTAGTGTAGAACCTTCAGGTGGACTACTTAAATTAAACAATAACTAAAGTTGTATGAGTGACTAGTTGTACACTCTCTTCATGGTTGCCCTCTGTGGTTATAAAGCAATTATTAGCCAAATATATTATCAATAAAATCCTGGGTCGCAAGTACTTACCTTAATATTTAAAAAAAAAAAATTAATGTATAGAAAGGATACACCAAAACAGCAACTCTTTCTGTAGATCACTTATACTAAATTTTTGCTAAAAAGATTTAATTATTGCTAAGTATATTACTAAGTAAACCTTACTTATACCCTTAAATAAAGTTGTTCAGCACACTTTTTTGCTCCTTGGCGGCTAAGTTTAAAGCTCCAATAACATCTGACCATTAAGAAAAGTTACAAAAACTAATTTTTAGGTTTTGCTTATTTGCTCATAATTTTACTAATTAAATATACTCTGCTTACTATTAGTATTTTGTTAAGCTCATCAAGACGAATATTTTGATATATATTTTATTGCAAACAGATAAAAACTCACCAAGTTATTAAGAAAAAGACAAAACCAAAAATTTGTTTTTGCAGGTTTTTTCAAAGACAATTTAGGAAAATTTGCAGGGGTGCCCCAGAAAATTCACTTTTTTGGTACCCATTAAAATTTTTTAACTGATCAATAACCTCTCCTGATTATTTTACACTTTTCAGATCTTTTCTAAACAAGCTAAAAAGCACAAAACAGAAAAAATTCTTTTAGAAAACTTAGTTATAATTATTTTTAGTATACTTAAACTTAGGCATTATTATAGACTGCATAAGGTTACACAAGTCATGATAACTATAGCAGACCTAGTAACATATTCAAAAATTATATTTTATTCTTGTAATATTAATATTTTTTATTTTGCTTTAAAAAAGAAGATATTACAATATGTCTACTTTTGTTATATCTGAACCAGACTTTGTCGATCTTAATTATTTTTATAAAAACTACTCAAAAAGTTTTGGTATTGGAGTTTATGAAGAGACTCCATTAACCTCCCACCCAATCACTACTGACAAACAACCAAACAACTGCTTTAATATCAAACTTAGAGGCAATACTAAATGTTGTCACTATATTAAAGCTTCTGCAACTAGTAGCTTGTTACTTGTATTTGTGACAAGTTTCATACTAATTTTCTTTTCCAAAAAAACTTAATATATGAACAAAATGAATTTGGACAACCTACTAAAAAATCTAAAGATAAAAAACAAATTACAACAAATATCACTGACTCTACTGAATTTATACCACCATCTCTAACTTCATTATCTTCATTATCCATATATCAACATATCTGCATTACCTGCAACCAGCCTATTACATGCAAACTAACTAATAATCGGCATTATTTAGCAGTTGATGCTACACTCTTTAATGACAAACCTTATTACAAATCCTGTATTGAAAATTAACTTAACTCTCAACAAGACTCTTCTAAAAGCTCTAAACACATTCTTTCTACTAAAAATACACAACAAGACTCTTTAAAAAAAAGCATACTCTTTGCTAACAAACTCTAACAAACACTCACTAAACACCAACAATCCAACCAACTTACTTCTTAACTTGATCTCCTAACACCATTAGATAATAACCAAATTAATGATGATATAGATATGAATATTGATGATACTATATCTACAAACAATAAACAACAGCAACAATAACAACAACAATAGCAACAACAACAAAAACAACAACAACAATCTCAACAAAATCAATTACTATCTCCTAATACAAAAATTAAAGCAAACCCAACATTTGACTGGTTAACCAACTTTCCAGTTACAACTAAAATGAAAAATAATAAAAATTGTAAATCCAACTCTCTCATGAATTATTTAACTTTCTTAAACAACATCTTTTTGACTTTTATCTAGAAAAAGAAATCAAGTCAGCTACTGGAAACAAAGAAGCTCTTACTGCTAGCTTTTATCATATTATTTGCCAAATGGCTGGAACTCAACCTAAATTTCTTTCAGATATTATCTTCAAAGCCAATTCAGATATTGATTATAAGGCTACAATTCCTTTTGATATACTGGAAGAAAGTTTTAAAAAACTTATTCACAAATTTACTACTATCTTATTTACCAAACTTAACTACCCTGAAATTTTTGCATCTCCTACTACTATCTCTCCATATAGAACTCAAAACTGATTACAATTTTGTATTAATCTTGCCAGATTGCACCTCTACTTATCTAATAATTATCAATCCATTAACTATATAAATTTGCTGATGATATTAAACTTAGATCTAAAAGATTTACTGTTAACTTATCAGTAACAACAACTGACAAAGAAAAACAATATCTAAATATTAAAATGGACAACTGATTTAACATTCACTTTCTTTTTAATATTCCTAAAACTTCTTTTCTTAAAAAATACAACATTCTATTACTTAATAATTCAGTAGATCACTTTAATGAATGGTTTACAAAATTCTTTCCCTTATACAATTGCCAATTTACTGAATCTCTCAATGAAACTAAAATCAAAAATGCACTAAGGTTTCAATTCTAACAACAATTCATTAAACATTTTAAAGAACTTCTTACAACTGAAATTTCTTTCATTAAATCTCACAACCTTCAACAACGATGCAATGAGGCTATTTGACATGCAAATTATCATATCTATACATATACTAACTTTGACTGTATACATCTTAATAAAACAAAACTTAAAGAAAAAGAAAAAAAAAAGCAGAAGAAACTACACTTAGCAACAACCAACCTGATTATCAATATATATATGACTATAGCAACTTTTTTAAAGAAATTCTAAATAAGTCCTACTCAGAATATTCAAAAACTAAAAGTAAAATTTGGAAACAACTCAATATTAATGCTTCAATTTTTTATGTTAATGCCAAACATAAAGCTACTTTTAAAGAAAAAATCACTACACAACTTCTTGATGATCTTGCAACCAAAGCTGAAGAGTTAATATGTGCCAATAATTAAACTAAAACAAACTCCAAATGATGAAGCTATTACTTTTATCAATACTTAAAAATCTAACAAAACATTGCTACACAAAATCATAATATTAACAAACTTGATTGACAACAAGCCATTGATTTTCTTACAACTAAAATCATTGATACAAACTACTTAGCTCATGTTATAACCTACTTTGACACCAAAGATGTCTCTATAAATTTTCCAGAAATTGTTAAGTATTTTCAAGAAAAAGCATATCCAGAGGCAGAAAAAATCCTTCAAAACAAATTTAAGTTAAACTTTCAAGAACCAACAAACTTTGAAGATTCACTTTTCCTTACTAATATTCTTTTTTAATAAATTTCTCTGTAGAACACATTAATGCAGCCACCACTTCTAAGATTATGATGTTCTCCACTTTTTGTGAACTATTCTTAGAAAAGAATAATGTAAGTGACAGATGGAAAAGTCTATTTACATGGAGAACCAAGTTTGGCATGCATGATAAAGCTGTTTCCATATATCTTGAGCATGCTAAGTCCATTGTTTGAGTTCTGGCTATTGGTTAGATGACAAGATTTGGAGATCACACTTAGATCTTGTATTATATTTTTAATCTTCGAAATAATTATATTAATATTTAAATTGTTATTTGGATCTTTAACAATTTTAATTAGGTGTTTGAGTTCTTTAAGTGATAGGTGAAGTATTGTTCTATAAGGTGAATACTTGTAATTGTAACTACATTTGCAGAATTTTTTGTTAAAAATTAAGTGTATAGCAGTATGAATAATTGAGTGTTTGATTTTATGCCAGGTAGTTTCTATGCTTTCATTGGTGTTGCAATCAAGTGAAGTATTTTGTGAGTTAAGTTTTTGAGAGAGCAGATCAGAAAATTCTGTTCATTTTTCTGGTGACATAGCATTGTAATTAAAAATTCTATGACTAATTCTAGTGTGATAGTGTGGAGGTTTACTAAATGCATTAGTAAAAGACAATGAAGAAAGAAGAATAGAGTGATCACTTAGTGTAAAGTTGTTACTATCATCAAGGTTGTAAGAAAGAAAGAATAGTATATTAAATAAATCAGTCCATATGTAGTCAATGCAACTTTGACTAGTATTGTTTGACCATGTGTAGTGTTTATTATCAACATGTGCACCAAGGTCAAATATGTTGGCTTGATGAAGGTAGTTTGTAAGTCAAAATTTTGATGATGAGCTACAAATATCATCATGTGTATTAAAGTCACCAAGAATGATTAAATGAAGGTTTGTTGGTAGGCTTGCTGGATCCATGAAATGACTGTTTCTTGTGTTTTATTATGTCGATGTGTGTCAATAGAAGAGAGATAAACTGCTATAATGTGAAGATTGATTTCACTTTTAAAAAAAAGATCTAAAGCTACTGCTCCTCCAGAATATGTTTAACAGTTGTGTATATGTAGTTGAAGGTAATTGCGAATCATAATAGTAGCACCTTTAGCAGAATTTTTAGAATTTTCACAGAAGTATGTAAACTGATTATTGTTACAAAATTGAGGGTTAGTAGTATTGGCAATTTTTGTTTCAGTAATACAGGCAATATCAATATTGTTATAAAGACAATAATTTTGCCAAGCTTCTTTTTTAGTAATTGTGTTGAATTCTCTGACATTATGTGTAGCAATGTTTAAATAAAGGTTATGCAAGTTTTGCATAGTTATAAGGGTTTGTGTTGGGAGTAATAGCAATGTTGGAGATGGTAATGCAGAGGTAGAAATAAGTAAAGATTGTTGTAGTGGTATTGAAGGTGTAGAAGACAATGAATTTGGTGTAAATGTTGTTGAATATGGGTTTGTTAAGTTGAAAGAAATATTTTCTGTTGTATTGATTTTAGTAGAATGTTTGGATACTGCCAAATAGCATGAAGTGGTGGGATAAAATGATTAGGTAGAGGTTTAGATTCAGATAGAAGGTAAACATGGGCTTCACTGTAATCATTTTTAATAGAAATAGTTAAGGTATATTCACAAACATTGCTTGGTAAGTAATTAAAACTATAAATATGTTGTAAGAAAGAGATAATTGTTTGTGAATGTGGAAGTAGTGAAAGGTGGTTATAGGCTAGGAATTTGTTGTAGCATGTATGCAGTTGCATAGAGCCATAGTGTTCATTGGCAATAACAGTATCATTATGGCCAGATAGAACAGTTTCAATTAGTTGTAAGTAAGTGTAATTTATAGCATTATCTTCAAGAACAGGTTTGGTATATTGTGTGTTATTAAGTATTAAAGAATATTTTGAAGAAATAGGTATTAATGAATAAAATCCATAACAAGATCGATGTGGGATGAAGTGGTCAGATAAAGGTTCTGGTTCATTTGATAAGTGTATTAAGCATTTAATGTAGTCTAGTTTAATTGATATTGCTAGTGTAAAGTTGTAAAGATTAAGTAGTGTATAGTTGTAAAGATTTATATGTTCAAGAAAGGAGTAAAGAGTTTGTGGATGTGAAAGTAAAGATAGTCCTTAATGGGCTAGCCATTTATTATAGCATGAGTCTGGATTAACTAATCTATTGTATGACAAGTCTTGTGATATTTTCTTGAAGTATGATGATGCAATAGGATTCAAGAAGTTAGAAGGTTTTTCTGTAAATTCAATCACCATATGCTTGGCTCTTACAGCTATGAAGAGTGCCATAGCCTGCTCTGTACATTAAGTCTTGCTGTCATATCTTGAAAACTCTCTGCTACTTTAACAACAAATCTAACAAGCTACTGAAAAAAGATGTGAAACACTCTCTATACATCACAAACAAACTTTAAACAGAATTTTCAATTATTATAAATCTCCTATTCACTTCTCAAATATTAAACTTCTTAACCAACTTGTTACAGAGCCACATCTTATCAAGCAACACATACAATCCTACTTTTTTAACTGGACAGCCTATTGACCAATTGACCAAAACCTATTTAATAACTTTTGGTCTACACAATACTAATCACAACTACATATTGATACTCAATAGTATAACTCTCTTATTACTCCTATTACAGAAGAAGAAGTGTCCCAAACTATAGCAAAACTTCCTAATAGAAAAGCTTGTAGTTCTACAGAGATCAATTATAAAATGCTTAAACATGCAGATGTTGTCTGCATTAAAGCTATAACTGCCCTATTTAATCACTGCCTCAACTCAGGCCAAACTCCAAAACAATAAAAGCATAGCAGAATATATCCTATTCTAAAGCACAATACATTTGATAAAGATCTTAACCTTACTTGCCTTATAAGCTTAATTGAACATACTTGTAAAGTCTATACAAAGATTATTACAAACAGAATTAGTACAATATTCTTACAACATCCAATTCTCTCACCATACAATTATGTTGCTCTACCAAACAACAGCATCTCAATACCTATACACATACTCAACAACCTTACTGAAGATGCATTATGCAACCAAAAACCAATTTGGCTTTTGTCTCAAGATCTAAGCAAGGCCTATGACTCAGTTAACCTTAATCTTCTTAAACATTCTTTGCAGCATCTTGCTCTCTCTTCCATTATCATTAACACTATTATTAATCTACTTACTGACTGACAAAATCAAGTTATCACAAATCTTGGCCTTATTTCTTCATATTCTGTACTTAATAGTATTGATCAGGGAGAAACTATTACTCCTTTTCTATGGAAAATATACTATGACCCACTTATCTCATATATTTACAATAACTTTGATGGATACAACACTAAAGTTTCCTGGCCAACTAATCTTAAAAACCAAACATTCAACAAACTTAAATCTCACTGCTCTGTTTTTGCTATATGAATGACACTTTATAGATTGTTTTCTTATAGCAAAAACTCTCCCAAATTTTATCAATAGCAGAATCCTTTTACAATATAGCTAATATTCAAATTAATTCTACTAAATCAATACTCACAATCAATAACTCTCCAACCAACTATAGTACTATTAATTACAACAGTCAATTACTTAATCTTCATTTTCCAGATGAATCATTTAAATTTCTAGGATGTTGGTTTACACTTAACAACAAATAAGCAAAACAAACTAAGCTTATTACAGCTAAATCATCACATCTTGTCAAAATTACAAGCACAAAAAAAATCACTGACACACATGCATAATACATTATTAATACTGTTATTATTTCTACAATTGAATACCATATTCACAACATTGTTCTTAGTCAGAACATATGTAATAAAATCCTTAACAACTATATTGGACTTGTCAAAAACAAGGTCAAACTTAGTCATACAATTTCTACTAGCACATTACTCCATCCTTAACTATACAATATTCAAAATATATATGGGATATTTAACTTCAACATCATATAACAAACTATACCAAAAGACTTAACTTTCCTGACCTTCTTGATATTAGTACTTGCATTTGGCTTTAACAACTTCAAAATAATCTTTGGTCACCTATTAGCATCTTAATACATAATAATCCTATTATTGATGAACCAAACAAACATACTACCAATTTCAAAATAATTCAACTCTTTAAACATCTTGGTATTACATTTACTGCTAACCCAACTTACAACATTTCATACACAATTCAATAAGGCTCTATCTCACTTGAATCTCTACTCTCTCTACACACAAAATACTTAATCTTTAAAAAACAACTTAAGCATCATGGTATTCTATATCTTGATCAACTTATAACATTTAACAATTCATGTTTATTAGACTGGAAACATATCTCTCTTTGTATACACAAGATTCCAAAAAGCAAACAGCTACTTTGATTTACTTATTTAGAAGACCAAGTCACAAGCCATTCCTACAATTACACACTTTATCAACATTTGCACTTACCTAATACTAATTACTACAGTTATGCAACTGGACACTTTTCATCATGCAAAAAACCATGGCTTATTACCATACTTGATGACCAAATCATTGCTGGAAAAGCCAGAAGGCAACCTTCAGCATCTGAATCGATCCTTATTATCTACTGGCAATGTAATATTGAATCACAATTTACTCAACTCTATCTTCTTCCACCTATTCAATTCTATATATGTTCTGAATGCTCTCTTAACTCCCAAATAATTGCTAACAAATGTACAATTGTTATTCCTATTAATCTCTCAACTTAATTTTTAGGTCGAGTTAACACTTATAACAAAACTCTTAACTTTAATGCTAAATATCTCAATCTTATATACTTTATTGCAATTCGGCATCCTACTCAAATTCCGATCTTCTAAATATTACTATTCCTACTTAACCAATTCTTGTAATTTTCGAACCTTGTTTACTTATACATAACCTTCAACAAATAGCTAACTATAATGCTAACTTATTAGAACTTCATTTTTACACTGATGACTCTGTTATTGAGTTGGATACTCCATAATACTTAATGGGTATTGGATGGGTCCAAATCTCTAATAACTCTATATTATATATATTCCAAGCTCAAACAAAACTTTGGCCTTGTTCATTTAAAGCTGAACTTAGTGCCATTCTATCTATCCTTATTACTGCCTCTAGAAATAGTATTATAAACATATATACAGACTCTCAATCTGTAATTTCTAAATATTAAAACATTTTTAACTCTTCTACAACCTTATCCTACATACATATACCATACTTTTCACTATGGAACTTATTAATTAACTTTGTTAATTTATACAAAATTCAAATTATTTTTTACAAAGTTACTGCACATTAAGATAACATATATAATAACCTTGCTGACCAACTGACATAAAATCATTACAACTTATTATATCTAACTTTCATGGCTTACAATATCTATAACTTATCTTATACTCTAAATCTTGAAAACTTTCTTTTAGAATTACCTACTTGTCGTAGTATTCATACAATCTGTCATGCACACATTTATGCACTATGGACTACACAAAACCAATTTCAAAAATGGAACAAAATCTTTAACCAAATTAATTGGCAAACCACTTGACTATATATTAACAATAATCAAAAAATCTCAAACTTCTCATATAGCTTTCAATTTTCTGTTCTTAAATCTTTTAGAATTAAAAGTCTATTTGATGACCTTTCTACTCCACATATTCTTTACAAATAATATCACTCATATCCACCAACCTGTCATCAATGCCATGAAACCAATTCTTATCACTACTAAATATCATGTCCATCTGATCAGCTGCTATATAACCTTATTGACATCTCTTTACAACATACTCTAAATACAAATACACTTGACACTATTTCAGAAACAATAACCAAACTACATCACCAAATTAAACAACTTTATTGTATGACTACACACAACACAGTAAACCTACCATCAGTCTTTTCAACCTTATCTGGCTTAGTATCACATGAAATTATCTCTACTATTTCAGATTTATCATTTAAAAAATTAGTTATAACACTTGTTATTAAATTTTTATTTCATCTTAACCAACAAATATATCATAAAATTTGGATCCCCTACTGTATCTCAAGATCAATATCTCATCCTCCTACTTTTAATTCACTCTTAAATTCTATTTCATATTCATTTCAATCTTCTTTTTCTAATTCAATTCATTCTAAAATTTATTCCTGGTACATACAATGGATCAAATACCAAACTAATCTTTCATACATAATTACTAACAACCAAATCTAGATGAATCTTGACCACTCCTGTTGGTTTAGGTCACAGATAAACTAGTCTGAGCTTCTACTCTTTCTATAATATTTTTTAATAGTAAATTTATACTTTATGTAAAAATTTCAAATAAATATTCAATAAAAATAGAGGCATAACCTCACCATTAATATTAAAAAAAAAAAAAAAATTTAATAATCTACAAATAATTTAATTTTAAATTACTAAAGATTAAAAATTTTTATTGTAAATAATATGTATTATAACAAATATAATATAAATAATATATACTATTAGGTATATATATGGAAATAAAAATATTAACAATTATATAAAAGTTTTAGTTTTTTAATTACCTTTTTATTCTACTAGTTTTACTATTTTTACTAATTTTACTAAATTTTGTCACCTTTTAGCAGTTTCACCAGTCTCTCCACCTTCCAACAGTTTCATCACCTTCCAACAGTTTCATCACCTTTCGCCAGTTTCGCCACCTTCCAACAGTTTCGCCACCTTTCGCCAGTTTCGCCAATTCGCCATTTTAATTATTTTTTGGCGAAAGTCGAAACTAGTTTCGCCTTTCGTCTGTGGCGAAACTCTTAGGTTTCGCCTACCAACACTAGTCAGTACGTACTACGTATATGGTTACACAAAACAAAATTTTATCCCGAAAATGTTTAGTGAATATTAAAGGTCGTCTTCAAATCTTATTAAATCTTAAAGATGCACTCCTCAAGGAATTAGAAAACTAGATATATCAATCTTCACGTACTTTGCATCAATCTTATATTAACTTCACAATTTTGTTGATTTGGTCAATTTGTGTTGCATTTTTATATTTGCGTGTAACAATTATATACTTCTATATGCTACTATCTGGTAGTAGTTTCAGGAGATAACTGATTTTAGACGAATTAAATGTTTATTCCAAAAAAAAAATCTAATAGGGGTTTCAAAGTTAACAACTAAGTAACGCATTTTGAAATTAAATCGGTGTTTGAAAGATCTTATTTGTAGTTCAAAAGTTTTAAAATCGGAAACCGCAATTGGGAGTGTTTGGAAAATGAAATAAAGTTAATGCATCGCTCATTTGAAAATAAATCTGTAACCAATTACAATTAAAATTAGATTTTCGCTTTTTAACTTTGATATCCCCTTATTTTATCACCAAACACCTATTTAATTTTATTATTCGGTATTTTAATACAGATAAACCAATTTTCTTAAACTCTTACTTATTTTCAAAATAGATAAATCGTAAACACCCCAGCATCATAAAAATCTATGTTTTATAGGGAAGAAGTTTATCAAAATTATGGTGCGAATTATGGTGTAGGGCAAACCTTTTCGACACTTATGAAGCTTATGTACAAATAAAGAAAATGAAGAAATAAGAAATTGCTTTATTGAAAAATTAATTGATAAACTTGAACCGGAATCTACTAAAATTTTTAACATTAAAATAGAATCAACTGGTCTTGTCAATTTAATATACATTTTACAAATTGGTTGGCTTGTAATAAAGATGATAATTAATATATCATCCATTTGTATTAATGCATATAACTTCAATGGAGTTAATGGACTTCTTCATATTAGAACAGATGGAATTTTTCATTATGGAATTGATGGACTTGTTCATTTCACTGAATTTTGGTTGATTATTGGTTATTCTGGGATGCTTATTTTTAGTCTAGTTTGTGCATGTTCAACGAAGAAAGAGAAGAAAGGTTATCATTTACAAGCCGTAATTGATTACATGAAATTTATTTCTGGGGTTTCTTTGTTTTTATCTGTAGTTTTGTTAAATTTTAATAGAACAATTTACATTATTAAGAAAATGATGAAGTATTTCAGAGCTAGTAAAATTGTAGTGTTTGTTGTACTTTTAATGAACATATTATTTTTAATATTTTTTACATTAATTGGTAGTATAGCATTTTTTCTGAAATGCAAGCAAATATTTGCAGCATTAAATCCAATTATAGAATCTCAGAATGTAATTAGTCTATTTTATGAAAATTTTTTCGGTACTGTGAATACTACTATCATTTCTTTGGGATTTTTACTCAATATAGCATATCTTAGTAGACTTCCAACTTTAGGATGGTGGTTAGAAACTCATGAAATTGGTGCAAAAGAATTTTGTTATCTATTAATAGAGAAAAAAGGAATTTGGGGTATGATAAAAGTATTTTTTAAATATGAAGATGCAACAACTATGAATGAGATATTCTTGGAAGCATTGCGGGCTGCATAGAATACATTTATTTTTTCTTTTGCATAATATTATATTATTTTTAAAAGTGATTTATATTATTTAAAATATTAAATTATCCACAGAATTCAAATAAAAAATTTTTAATGAATTTGATCAGATGGTCATCGAAATATATAGATATGCTTAAAATTTTAAAAGCTCAAAACACATCAAAATAGAGGCTGTGTCAAAATTTTCTGATAAGCATGTGTCGGCTGATCTGCACGGTCTAATAAATACAGTATAGGGTTGTAATTTTGTAAGTCTTCAGTAACATGTAATTTGTAAGGAACGTGATCATATGCTCATATGATTGGTTGGATCATATGTACTGTCACAGGCAAACCCGATCTAGCGAGACGACCCCAAACGCCTCATGAAAAAACCGCGATACCCGTGACCCTGAACAATGAACGACGATCCCCCTTGCAGTACAAGCCAAGCCCCATTGAACGCCATAGATCCCATTGTCGAGGCACACTTACCCGAAATAGCTTGACACCTGTTAAGGTAATATGGCTATGGGAGTAAGAACATTAATTAGAATGCGGGAAGGAAGCGCTAAATGAGAGAGCAGTGAGGGTTGTGAGTAGGGGTGGGTCGATTACTGTTATGACCGGTCATTGACCGGTCATAACCGTAACCGATATCGGTCGGTCAAAGGTTTGTGACCGATCGGTTAAAATCCTGATCGATACTATTTTAGCGATGTTAATTGATTCATTACAATAATAACGATAAGTAATTTGAAAAATAATAAGTTTAAATTATTTTTTCTTGGTGTTAATCATATGTAGGGATGAGCGCAATGCCATAATTAGTTGTAATTATAATGAATTATGGCATTATTTGTTGTAATTCATTATAATAACTAATTACAACATTTACTTACATGCTCTAATATTTATAAATAAAATAATTTATTTTAACTAAGATAATACGTATTAATTAATAAATTTAATGATGACACTCATACGATGACCGTGATTCTTGTGATTTAGAAGTGCAACGAAAGATGTTTAAGGATAAGTCAGTAATCTCGAAGATCACATATGAACAACTTTAGTTTGCATCATAGTATCCTGTTTTATCTTAAGTTTCACTTTATAATTTATCAATAACACAGCAACAGTAATAACCATCATACTGGACTTCCCCAGCGTAACCATCAAAAAACCACGGACATGTCATCTTTGTGGTTTATATTGCTGATTGATATATTCAAAATTACTATCAGCTACATAATATATATATATATAGTAATTGTTATAATTGTTATCGGTATTATTTTTTTTTATGCTTAACGCAATTGATGATGCCACATATCCGTGTTTTTTTTGTGGTTACGCTGTAGTAGTTCATCATACTCCATATCAATACTGATACTAATCCTGATTAAATATGCATATGGATCTGATTAAAACTTGGATGGATAGAAAAGTTTTGTCGTAAACCTAGCTAATAACTGAACAGTTATTGAACCGATCATTTGACCGGCTATATGACCGGTTATATGACCGGTTATATGACTGGTCCAATAACCGTGGTCGGTCGGTTATGAGTCAATGACCGGCAATAACCGACCGATAACCGACCGTGACTGACCAGACCCACCCCTAGACCTATTCTGTTTTTTTTTAAAAAATGGATTGTCAGTATTACGACTTCAGTGATTTCGGGAAGTTAAATCAGAACCATAAATACATAGTTACACAGATCCGAGTGATTAAAAATGAACAGCAGGGACAGTCAAATGATTGGCTACCCTGAGTCAACAATTTCATAAATCGCAATATGAACTACCCATGTGACGAATAAATGTAGATCAATTTTTATACTACTATTTATGTAAGCTGGTGATATATTATGCCGTGATTTTCATTATGTATCATGCCGTACTCATCATCAATAGCGAACTGCAACTTCAGATTTAGATCAACTAATTTTTTTACTTCAATTTTTAAAATTTATTCATTAATTTATTGTTTTATTTATTTATTTATTTATTATATTAATTTTATGCATTTTAAAAAATAACTTTTTTGCATTTTCAAATTGACATTCAACTGTTTTTTCATCAGATATTTCATGAATTTCGTTTAAATCTTTATCATCATTCTTGTCTTCTTCAATGTCTTCTTTAGGTAAGTTTTCGTCTAAATCTTTTGTTAAACTTTCTAGTAAAGCAGCAGTATTTTTTCTAATTTCATTTTGTAAATAATCAAAACAAATAAAACATTTAAATTGTTAATTTTGTAAACAATGACTATGGTAATCGTGTCCGCATACTAGGACACTATCGTTAGATAAATCGTAAGGTATATTGCAATAAATTGAGTCACATAAGGCAAAAATACTAGGTTTTCTTGATGTTATAAAGCCTCTTGGAAGATGGTGATCCATGATTTCATAACCTAATAATGATAATTTATATGTGTCAATATTATTAGAAAAACTAACAATAAATGAGCTTATATCATATATATGATATATTTTAGTAAAAAGTTCTAAAAGATATATAGCGCATTTTTGGGAAAACATGCGCAATTGTTTTGATAAATAAGGATACTTTTCAGACTGCACAAATTGTTGTTAAAAATCATTATCATAGCATTGTTAGTAAGTAGTATGTGCAGCAATTCGTAATTGTTTACCTGTCGAAGATTTAGAAATATGCTGCCTAATAATGCTGTGAAATATTTTCACAGGAGAATCACTTAAAGAAGTGAGATGGTTAATAATAAAATTAAATATTGGATAATTGGTTTCTATCCAATAAAAAATATCTGAAAAGAATATCAAAGATACGCACTTATTATTTTTTCTATCAAACTGTAAAAAAAGATTACTCCAATAATGTATGCAAGCCTTCTTATAGGCTAGCCAGTTTCCTTCTCGATGATGTATCGCATATATGTCTAAAACTAAAGGAACTAAATTATTAAAAAGGTTAGTTAAATATAAAAATTCTAAATTTTTGCATACATAACTGAATTTTGAATAAATAAAATCAGCTATTTCAAACTATGCCAAATGAACTATATAGAGAATTAAATCAATTCTTCATGGCCATGGTTTCTTACCAAGATTTTTACAAATTCCAAATATGCTTTTATAAATATCATTAAACAAGCACAAGTTTTTCTTAAAAACAAGTTCGTGGGTATTTAATAAGATGTGAAGAGGACCCATCATAGGTAGAAATGTTGTAACAAATTTGTGAATATTTTAATTATTCAAAAGAACTTTCTGTACTATAGCTTTACAGATATAGAATTGACTAGGCCAGTCTACGATGATGAGAACTGTAAATTTGAATAAATATTTCAGCATTGGCTCTTGCTTGTATATGGTTTGAAGTGAATCTAAATATCCTTCAATTACCTTTAAATTGTGTTTAACAAAATCAAAAAGGATACAATTTTTAATATGTCACTTGCTTTTCTTTTCCACTAATCTATCATCATAGCTATGTAAAGTAAGTTTTTCTAATAACTCAGTGTTAGTATATTCTTTATTTATGCAATTTTTCATATAATTATAATAAGGAACACCAAGATTTATGATGAAATGCTTATCTATATTTCTTATGATTAATTCTCCATCTACGATTTTAGGATTAAGTACTTGATTACATGGTATAGCTAATATTAAGCATGGATTCACCACGATTGTTGCCATATGAGTTGATAAAAAGGTAGTAGTAGTACAGAGTTGTTGTTGAACATGGATGTTATGATAATCATCAATATTAACTATAAGAGCATTATTTAAATGCTTTATAAAATCATCTTTAACAGATTCTTCATGTGTTTCTGATATCTTCTTTTTTTTCTATTTACTGTTCTTGACATCATAACTATACCAATAGTTGTCATTGTATTTAAGCCTTTATTACTTGTTCCTGCCAAATCTAAATAAAATGCAAGATCTAACTTAAAAGCATTAATTTGTGTGTTATTTAATGAAGCAAGGAGATAACAAATAAAAACCATAATTTTTTTCATATGCTCCATGGTTTGACTGCTACAATCCAATGGGCATGCTGCTAAATATAATTGTTCAAAAAAACAACCCAAATTAGAATCTTGATTTTCAAGTAATTCTTGTAATTCATCAAAATTATAAATGGGCTTTTGCTTTTCTTTAACTTCTCTATTATAGAAAATTTTTGCCATAGATCTTATGACTTCAATAAGTCCAAAATTATTAAATATATCTATTTCTTCTGTTTCTGTTTCCGTAATATCTATCTCAGTTGCTTCTAAAAATTCTTTATTAGTAACTTTGTTTCTTCTTTTAAGAGGGTTTGACACATAATTCATATAACAACGGGTACAAAGCATTATACATTCACTCCACCCTTCTCTTACCAAACCTTTACTTTGGATTTTCTTCCATGTTTCGTCTTTTAACTGACAAAACTTTGATGGACCAGACTTCTTACATTCAAAGCATTTCTTAACATTTTCCATTTTGAATATAACGTTAATGTGGTGGGATTCAGAGGGATTCAGCAGATATTGTGTTCTATGATATGAAGGCTTCAAGTTTACTTAGTAATGTATCAGCACTTAGCTTATTACGCAAGCGAGTAATACAAGATGTCCGAAGTACTTTAAAAGTATATAAAAAAAATTTTTTTATGTATTGTGTAACGTTAAACGACGATCTACATATGGGGCACTGTTCCTGCTGTTTTAAAAATGCTGATGAAATTTGTGAAATTAATTTCTCTAGCATCTCTATTAGCGATTTCATATTTACTCGGATCAGCCCAACGAATTGAAAAAAATTGTAAAATATGAAATTGAAAATACTGGGGAGGTTATTTTACTCTAACGCTAATCTTTAATTGTGATCTAAATATCAAAACTGATTACTTATAATTTTGGTCAAATCTGCAGATCATTTAGCCAGATTCGGAATCAAAAAACTCTGAACTTGGCTAAATGGTCTGCAAATTTAACTAGAGTTATAAGTAATCGGATCTGCTATTTATATCACAATCAAAGTTAGCCCTAAAGTTGCCATCGAATGATTTTCAGCCGACTCGGATAAGTTTGTTATTTTGGCGTGATCTGTATAATAAACGTTATTTTAGTATCATGATTGTTTTACATATCATGATAATGTTAAAATTTTGATCGAATGTTTATCCAACATGTTTGGTATGTTTAGTTTGTACGAAAATTTACGGAAAGATTGCTAATAAACCTTAACAATAAATATGTATAAAAACCACAGGACATAAATTAAACGATTTGCGCTAATCTTAAAAAAAAAAAAAGATATTCTACATATGTAAAATATTACTTTTTCGTTGTATATCAAAGTAGATTTATAGCCTAAATTATCACAAGACTAAAGTTAGTTTCATCTTAGATTACAAATATCAATCAGGTTTTTCAATACATACATGTTTTTTGAAGTTACCTGAGAATCCGACTATAGAAAATAAGGTTACGCCTATGTGTTTGGCAATTTTTCGAAGTGGTAAGGCTAAAATTTTCAATTATTTACCAACAAAGATATCATATTCTGTATTTAAATAAAAAAACATAACAAAAATTTATGCAAATTAACGACAATATTAATGCATAATGATTATACAATATATATTGATATATATTAATTTATTATTAATTATGTACTGTACATATTACGTATGCTTTTTTGCATATGTTTTTTTTTTGTATAGCCTTGTTATACTTTCGGAGCCTACTATACGTGCTAAAGTTTTATTTTAAATTACATATCCCAATTTGAATCTATTATGGCAACAAGCTTAGTCGAATCGGCCGAAAATCATTTGGTTAATTTTTATCAGGTGTTCCTTAGATTATGATAACATCTGTATAAACATTTTTTTTAACCGATTTACAGTTGTTATCATTATTCCTGAATGATAAATTATTGATTTCGGCATGATTAACGTAATGTTTATTATTTACGAAGATATTCTAAAGTCTAGTACGTACGAAGATAATCTAAAGTCTAGTACGTTCAAAGGTGCTAATCGATTTATAAATTAAAACTCACGTGAAACTTCAAGACTTCAAATGAAGATCCCATTTAACGAAATAAATAGACTTTTTCAAAATTATCGGGAAATTAAATAAGGTTGATACATCGCTCATTTGTAAATAAATACGAAACCTTCTATTGGTTGAAAACTTGACTTATTGAAGATCTGCTAACACCTAAGTGTTTAGTAGTTATTCGAATTTATAACCCTCCTAAATTTTTTTCGATTGAAAAATAACTTATCGAATCGGTAGAATAATCACCCGGTTAATTTTTCACGAAGTGTTCCAAGAATAATGATAACAGCTTTAAAACAGGTGCCCGAATAGTTAGGTTTGGATTTAAGCATAAAAAAATGAATTATATACGCATAATCTGTTTTTAATTACGTAATAAAAAACACTTAACATTACTACTGCACATGCATGGTTATTGCTACTACATAATTTGTTAATAACAATAATGATAAAAATTTACTTACAGTAGACTTGGACTGTCTCGACTTCGAATCGGATAATTTTTATCTGGGGTACAAGAGATTATCAATATACGTATTGGTTTATTCACATGCCAACATTTAGGTTAAAAATCGATGTATTTTCCAAATATGAAGTATTAAAAATATCCACATTATGAACACTTTACAAAAAAAAAAACAATGAATACATCATTACAAGTTTGAACGGATGTTTTTAGCAAAATAGTTTCTATAATAGTTCTTACAATATTGATATTTCATGTTACATGGTTTACACCTGTCACATGTTAATGCACAGACCAACCTTGGGGTTATTCTACTATAGATTTTTGTAATGAGTATTACCATCCATGTTTTCATATGTTTTTAGTGGTGTGTCACATAGTAGTATAGTCTAGAAATAAAAGATCAGAAGTTTTCGGTTTTAATAGTTATTTTTAAGTGATAATTTTTGAGTATTTACATAATGACACAATGTTTTGGCTAAATATATATTCAGCGGCGAATAACACAATAGAAGTATAATGATTACAAATTAATGATAATCAATATTTGCCCAGAAATTTCTTATTAAACATTGTATGATCGTTGTGTACGATTTATGATATTGATATAGAAATCACCCCACTTTTTTTAAAGCCGAATTCGTTATCCTAATTTAGTTTGATCTACAAATCAGAAATCGTATATAAAAGATGTATGCATAAATATTCTTTTTCCTAAAAAAATTTTTTCTCTTATCAAACACAATTTCAGAATTTCAGAAAATGGATGAAAATACATCTTCTCCTCTACATAAAAAAGTAATTTTTTCCGAACCTCCTTCCACTATTTCCTTTGAACCAAATACACCCACAACTACCTCGTCCACGGCTGTGAAAGGAAATGGTCAATTAAAATCGCGGAAAACTATTCAAGTTGGTAGTAGTAGTTGTAATCATAATAACTACTATCGTCGGCGAGGTGTTAGTCTTGACAGTTATACTTACTATCATCATCATCCAATATCTAACATTTATGACCGGAATGATAATAATTATGAATGTTTTTGTCACGCTTATGGACCTCAATCACCTCAGTCATTAAAACCACCTTTGCCATTCAATAAAAAAACACCAATCCGACCACAATCTCCTAGATATCCAATCTATGGTTATTCAACAAGTTCTGACGATATGCTATATCCTTCTTCAAGTACAAAACTTTATCCTGATTCAAATATGAGTATTGGTAGTAAGGAGGATGATGAAAAGAATAAGGATTCGGAAATTTTAGAATCTGGCAAAGACATTACTAAAAAATTCTTTTTCAATATTGAAACATGGAACGAAACAATTTATCATAAGAACAATTAAATAATTTTTTTTATTATATTATTTTAGTTTTGGCATTTATTAATAAAAATTTTTATCGGTTATTATGAGTATTGATTTTTATTCATAAATAAATAAATATGAAAATATATGTAATATTGTTAATATTGTTATTTGAACTATTTTTGCTTGTTCTAATTGAAATAATAAGCAAATGGGTGTTATTGCTGTGTTGTGTATTTCTAGTACTGATAACAGCAATCAAATCCATTAATTTGAGCTGAAGCTCTTAACGGTTTAGTTTATTACCGTATGATGATTTTATAATTAATTTTTAAATAACTCAAGTAGGTAGAAGCTTTCATTTATACCTTACTAATAAGCTAATATAATTCGAATTTTTTCTAACCAATACTTATTAAAAGACAATATTATCTTTTGCCTGGCCTTATTTATTATATTAGATTCCATTCGATAGATATCACATTATTTATGTTTATAGATAATTTTCACAATTGTTATCTTGGAATATACATATGTAATGTACTGTACGGAAGACAATTTAGTACTGTATTTTATAAATTTTAAAATGATACGATACAGTACGAAGATACATATATATATTTAAAGATAATTTCGTACTGTATTGTATAAAATTCGAAATGATACAACACAGTACATCACTTATAGTAATGCAATAAACGATTGGAGGCTTTGGTGCAGAATTATATTGTATGTACTGCAAATACCAAATACGCACTGATTTCGTTTTATTTTGATACATCTAATCGCTATTGCAATGTAAACCGTTGACTTACTATAAGAACTGTTAGTTCATTATACGAAAGTTAAATGTATATGATCTTTTCATTCATTTATATTTATATTTCAACAAAAAAATAAAGGTGGCTCATAGGTAGAAATACAAGAGAAAACGATAACAAACGATTATAATCCATTCATGCTTCACGCTATAGTGAAGTTATATCAAGAAACTATTAGACTCTAAAATACTAGACTCGAAAATATTAGATATATTTTTATAATTCCGTATTCAAAAATTTTCATTATATTAAGAGTTCCTATAACAAAGTGAGCTGTATTTGGAACAAACTAGTTCTTTCTATTATTTAACTTGTGAAAATAGTTTTAGAATTCTATAAACTTATATAGGTTCGTATTTATTTGACATGATTGCAGACAGATTCATTTATCAATCCAATTACAGCAAATGCTTATTATAACGAGCGTCTTTGGACATAACTATGAAATGGTAAATTTTATTATTGAGTTTGGAATGTGTAGATTTTGTATATCGATGGTTCAATATGGAGCTTGTAATATAATAAACGCGTCAATAGACGTCCCCAGATAATTGCTATCTTGGGGTTTATATAAATATAAAATATATATATATATATATAAAATATGGTACATCCAAAATGAAAATACGATACGAAACATCTACAGTCCAGTTATTTTGACGTAATTAATTTTTTTTAGGGTACTGTACTTTCATTTAAAAGTGATTAAACTAACGATTGAATGTGCAATTACACGATCTAATTAGTGTTCGACTAATAGTTGACTAACTAAGTCATTAAGGGGCAAATTCAGGGTATTGTTATAGAGCATTGCTTTGCTGATAATGAACTCATGCGTATTTTTTTTTTTTTAGATACAGATCCTGTGTAAACAATAAGCAAATTATCCAATGAAAATCTTAAAAAAGACAATAGTTGAACTTTGACCAATAATTTTTAGTTCACCTAATCGGCTTAAACACTAGATCTAATGAAAAATTATTATGATCGAAACTAGTTTATCATAACTTGCCAAATTAATTTTATATCAAAAGAAATTAAATAGCATAAGTTATTCACATAAAAAATATAGAAATGTGGAAGTGTTGGTCTAAATTACCTTTTGTTCAAAATAATTTAGGCACACAGATATAATATATTTTTAACCAGTTTGTAATGAATCACGCAATTGCTACACCGAATGTGCCAATATTATAATCGAACAGTAGTGCAATAAATATAAGGGACATTTAAGACATAAGTTGCATTAATGGTTACGTGACTTTATTAACATTAATGTTATATATTCTTATTAGTGTAATTATTCACGGTATTACGAATAGTGGAGTATACTGCAAATATCGCATTTGAGTATATAAAATTAACATACTATACTCATAATATATTATATATAAAATAGTCTGGAAGAACACTATCGACTATGGCTGGAAGGACATAAATTACACTGATATTTTCCATCATTTAAAGTTCTAAAAAAGTATTTATGTAAGAATGCTGTATTATATACATGTTTTTGTAAAGGAATGTAAATTAATATTCTTGTGGTTTGTACAATTTAATTTAAAAACTACAAGTTTTGACGTTAAATATCTCCAAATATACTCATGTTTATTTTATCAAGTCATTACATTTCTAAAGAGAAACTTGAATAATAAATAATAACCTTGATCAGATTTAAAATGAACAGTAAACATGAATTAAATTGTTCAAATGATATTGAATTATTAGGTATACAAAATATACACACAATAATATAAATTTAAAAATTTCAAAGTTAGTTATGTTCAGAGAAGCCCGTTATAGTAAACTTTCGCTGTAACTAGGTTTATAAACTAATCTCCCTTCAATCATGAATCAATCCCCTTAAATCATGACCCAAATTAACACAAATAAATAATTAAAACGAAGCCATAAAAGGTTGTAGAGTTCTAAAAATATACTCACAGTTAAATAACGAAAAGAGCCAATACTCAAATATAGCTCACCTTTGTTAGAGTGAACTCTTGATATAATAGAATTAATTCTATAATATTTTCGAGGCTATAGGGTTTACTATAGCGTAAATATGTTGTTTTCTTGTATTTCTACATATGAGCCACCTTTATTTTTTTGTCAGCATATGAATAGCAACATATGTATGCAGTTAACTTTCGTATAATGAGCTGACAGTTCTTATAATATGTTTCTTATAGAAGTAGTTTACTATTTCCGATGCCAGGCTCTAATGAATATTTATTAAAAAGAGTTTATTATACTGTTATTATAAAAAGGTTCGTTACAAGAATAACTGCATTGGCCTATCAAAACAAAACAAGGTAGTCGTATTATCATGTCTGCATATTATACACGGTATATTACTTTATCAGTTATCCATACTTACTTGCTTGCTTATACTTTAACAACTATAATACTACAGCACAGTTCCGTACATGAAAATTTTTAGTTCCCAGTGGTAATATACCAGATACTTAAATTTTTTTTTGCGTGCAGTACATTGTAAGGGTAAATTTAGCTCAAGAAAATCGGTGCCAGCATGAATTTAACAAATCTGAGATCTTTAATATTTTCGATAATGGAGTTCTACAATTCTTATAATACTTTCTATATACTTTTTTTTATTTACTGTAATTTTTTTTAAACATAAGTACTTAAACTGTATAAATGTTCTGCGTCATTTCACAATTTAGGTCAATTCCAAATTGACCTAAGTCATTTTTAAATTTTGAAACGACGTACTTTATTTCTCAATCGGTGAAAAAAAAAATTTTATACGACTGATGATTAAGCATTAATTGTATTCCTTCGCATAG